>PDNA01000158.1:0-78422 GCA_002573605.1 Polytolypa hystricis UAMH7299 | reverse complement strand
GAAAAGGACATAAAATATTGACTATTAGCACTAATTACAGCCTGGCAGCGCTCTGGCATCTCCTGAATCAATTTTGTAAGAATCCTCTCATCCACAGCCTCCCAAGCTTGATTTACCAACCCCTGAAGAGTATCATATGTAGGATCCTCTTGCCCATTAGAATGCTCTTGAATCCAGTCCTTCATGATATTCCATACAGCCTCTATGGGGTTCAAATCAGGGGAATATGGAGGCTACTGGAAAGGCCTGATATCTCGCTCATGAAGCTCATTAATAGCTGTCCTTGCTGAATGCCCTGGAGCTCGATCCTGCATCGGCTGTCGCTGAGGATTCAGTCTAACTGTCACAGAGTACCTTGTCCGGTTAAGCATGGCAGAACCTTAACTAAACTCTGTGGGTCTGTGATGCCCTTAGAGGATACACTCTGGGATTCACCCAAGCTTGCTTATTACCCTAAGCCGGCATTGTGGGCCTTGGCTCACTATTATAATAGGAGATGATCTACTTTACCAAAAAGGAGAAGTCATCTAACCAGAGGACAGCTGTGCACTGTATATTAGAGAATGCCAAGTAGGATATAAAGATAAAGGCCAATATAATATCAGATAGAATTGCAGTGCTGTGAAAGCTAGTGATCAAGAACTAAGTGTGGATCTCAGATAAAATGATCCCCAGCTATATTGATTTCTCTGTTCTACTGTGCCTCTTCCCCTCTGGGTTATTGTCAACCAATGGTCTCTGTTAGTCTGTAACACTAACTATTCCATCTATCAGAGGAATAATTTGCTGGGCAAAGGATTCTCCATTTATAGATCCCCATTCCTTCTCCTAAAATAGACAAGGACCCTTCTTATCCCCATAGATAGACCCCCAGAACATCCAAACCTGTTTTCACTGAATTCTTTGGACTATACAGTCTGGATGAAGCTTTTCCCCAGGTCTGCAGGTTATCCATATCTTTTTATGTCTTCCACCATGTATCCAGGTCTCATCAGTCCAAAGAATGAGACACCATTGCTCAATAGTCCAATCCACATGCTCCAAAGCCCAGGCTAGACGCAGCTGGCGTGTTCGTTCGGATATTGGGGGTTTTTGTATGGCTACACAGCAGGTGAAGCCCCTTTGTTTCAAGGCACAGTCGAGAGCTTCAAGAATAACTGCTATTCTCTTGTATGATAGTCTCTGGTTCTCAGCAGAAGCAGTGATGAATTCAACAATCTCATCCACCTGATTATCTGACAGAGGTGATGGCCTGCCTCTAGGCTTCTTCAGTGTAGCACTTTGAGCTTGACAGGTATATTGAACAGCGCGATAGGTAACATGTAGGAAGTCAGAGATATATTGGTAGGTAGAGCCATATTCATGAAGAAGTAGAATATCACAGCGCTCATCCTGGGGAAGGTGTGGATTGTAGGTATCTTCTTCCAGGGATTGGGGGGTAGTAGGGCGTTCAACTAATGAATTTTCCATGATTTATAAAGAGAATTGTATGAGAACTGGAGGAATTTGATGAATCTGTCGGAGAAGACTGAGAATTCGAAGAACTTCCTTCTTGGTGGGTGAAGAAAAAGGTGTGTGGAATTCGAATTTCAGACCCCTGTCAGGGGAAGCATACTAACGAAGATTCCGGGTCTAAGCATAGTATATGGTTTATGCCGCGGACAATATCGTGTGATTTCTAGATCCTACCACCTGGATTAGCGAATTATTTCATCCTTCCATTTATCCAGGATTCTCTCGGAGAATTATGATACAGGCTGAAAATTCTTTTCCTTGGGTTTTAAATGATATACTCCAGTCTTCTGCGGCAAGAAATGGAAAAATAATAAAAATTGATAAGAAGCTGACAGTATTTGTTTCTTGTAAAAATTGGTCATCCCAACTTTAGGAAAAACATCAAGAAACTAAAAATTTCGTAACAAAAGAGTTAAAAACTGCAAATACTAAATCGGTGTATCCATTTTCAAAAATAAAAGATTTTGTAAACGAAATTAAAAATTTAGAAAAGCTTGTAATAAATTAAATATCTAACTCTTGGCCTGACTATATTGTTCCGGGGCTATTATAGTCTGGATATAGTGTGAATTGGGCATGTTATCTAGTGTCATAAACAATTTCTTACTCTGGCCAGGGGGTGGGGTCTTGAGGGCCGCTTGTTAAATCCCGCGGGATCTAATGCCTTGTGATTCTCCGCATGCCGGAGGTAAGCAAAGGGGAGCAATGCATGCCACAATCCCTCGAACGCGGGCACCTGAGATAGGTGCCACAGCCGCAGCGTAGCGAGAAGGAGTCAGCTCAATATGTAGCGTGGTTGCAGCCAGAGAAACCAGTAACTGGAGTAATAGCGTGAATTCCACTCTAGCTCGCCTGACTCTACCCGTTTATGAGGCTGTTGACTGTTCCTCTTCCTTTACCTGTATCGAGAAACATTAGAGAAGTTTTGTAGACTCTGTTGAAGGGTTCGTTGATCCAAAGAGTAACGATCAACTAAGAATGGCAAGCCCTACCCCTGAACCCATTGCCATTGTGGGCATGGCATGTCGCTTTCCGGGTGGAGCGGAAAGTCCAGAGAAGCTCTGGGAGCTTGTATACGAGGGACGGCAAAGTTGGCAGGACGTACCCCCAAACCGATACAACTGGCGTGCATTCCATCACCCTGATCCGTCTGCCCATGGAACACACAATGCACGCGGAGGATTTTTCCTCGATCAAGACCCTGCGGAGTTCGATGCCAGCTTCTTCGGAATACCAGCTGCAGAGGCCGCGGCGGTCGATCCCCAGCAAAGGCTCCTCCTCGAAGTGTCTTACGAAGCGTTAGAGAATGCTGGAATGCCAGTTGAGGGCGTCCGGGGTTCGCAGACGGGCGTATACGTCGCGCTGGTCAGTAGAGATTATGACCGCCAGATTTACAAAGACCCATCGCAAATTCCACAGTATCATCTCACTGGCTGCGGAGATGCGACAGCATGCGGGCGAATCTCATACACATTTGACCTCAAAGGCCCAAGCCTAACACTTGACACGGGTTGTTCTGGTGGAATGATAGCGGTTAACCTTGCCTGTCAATCTCTGAGACTAGGGGAGTCATCAATGGCCTTAGTCGCGGGTAGCAACTTATTGCTAGGCCCTGATATGACAATAGCAATGAGTGCTCTCCAGTAATCCTCCCCTCAACACAATTAAGGTATTGGACTTGCTGACACATCATTTAGTATGTTAAACGACAACGGACGATGCTATCCATTTGATAGCCGCGGTGCTGGTTATGGTCGCGCAGAAGGGGTGGCTGTCCTGGTGCTCAAGCGCTATTCTGACGCAATGAGAGATGGTAATTCAATCCGCGCTATCATCCGCAACAGCGGGGGAAACCAGGACGGAAAGACAAACGGCATCCTCCTTCCCAGCTCACAGTCACAAGAACAACTAGCGGAGTCGCTCTACCGCCAAGCTGGGATCAGCCCATACGATGTAGGCTATGTAGAGGCACATGGCACTGGAACACAGGCTGGCGATACTGCAGAAATCGATTCACTCAAGGCAGTTTTTGATGGAGATATGCGAAAATCTCCTTTATTTATGGGTTCAATAAAGGCAAATATTGGACACACGGAGTCGACTAGCGGTCTGGCGGGTGTGATCAAGGCAGTACTCGCGATTGAGAAAGGGGTAATTCCTCCTTTGGTAGAATTAGATGACTTCAAACCACATGTGAGGAAAAGCATAGATGGGTCAAACATAATGGTAAGTCACTTGTGATTCGGGCCTTGTTCTAGTTAGCTGATCGATGATATCTCAGATTCCACGAAAGCCTTATCCATGGCCAAACAAAGGCCCTCGTCTGGCCTCGGTGAACAGTTTTGGATTCGGAGGGTCAAATGCTCATATTATCCTGCAATCTGCTCCGACACAAGATGATCATGACTTCTCTCGCATCCAACTTCCCGATATGAATTCTCCCAGCCTTTATACCAATGGAGCTGTGATAAAGAATGACTGTAATGGCTCCCACACAAATGTACCAAGCGAACCTAGACAAGCTTCAACTCTTGGAAATTACCAAATCGGCTACCTAACACCTCCAAAAGAAGAGGACGGATCTAAAGATCACTCTATCACAGACGAACAGCGTCTTTTCGTTATTTCGGCTAAGTCGAAAGCGTCACTAGAATCAACAGCACTGAATCTGAGGCAGTGGGTGACCACACACTGTTCGGCGGCTGGAAGCATGCAGAAATTGGCAAAAACGCTGTCAGCTCGGCGATCTAAGTTCAACTGGCGCTCGAGCTTTGTTGCTTCGACATCTGAAGGCCTTATTTCCGCATTAGGAAATCCACGGACTACCAAGTCAGTATCGAATTCTAGCGTTGTGTTTCTCTTTACGGGTCAAGGTGCGCAATATCACGGCATGGGTCGTGAGCTTTTGCGTCACAGCACCGCGTTTTCTGCTTCTATGGGACGGTTGAACGAGATCCTCGCGGAACTGGGGGCCTCTTGGGATTTGGTAGACGAACTGTTGTGCGACGAATCAGAATCACGAATAAATACTAGTGAAATTTCTCAGCCTGCTACAACTGCAATCCAGATCGCTCTCGTGGATCTTTTGGCCGATCAAAGTATCCATCCTTCAGCGGTCCTTGGTCATTCCAGCGGCGAAGTTGCAGCTGCGTACGCAGCAGGTATCTTAACCCAAAGGGAGGCAATGACAATAGCTTATTATAAGGGATTCGTGGCCTCCTGGCGCAAAGAGACAATGCAGGGCAATGGTGCAATGATTGCTGTTGGGTTGGGCGAAGCTGAAATCATTCCCTATTTCCAAGACATCCACTCTAGGTACCTGTCTGTGGCATGTATAAACAGTCCCACTAGCGTAACAGTCTCTGGTGACGAAGCCGCAGTGGTGGAGCTAAAGACACTCCTTGATAGAGACTCTGTCTTCAATCGGCTGCTCAAGGTTGATATCGCGTATCATTCCCACCACATGCATACCATATCCAAGCGATTCCACGAAGCCATATCCGACGTGGTTGGAAAAGCACCTCAGCCAGCTGTGCGGTTCTTCTCGTCCGTTGCTGCCGCTGAGTCGAGCTCCAAGCTTGGATCATCCTATTGGGTTCAAAATCTGGTCTCCCCTGTGCAATTTTCAGGAGCTCTCGAACGGCTCGTTGACGCCTATCGGGCCTCTGGCTCGCCCCATCTGGCCTTTGTTGAAATTGGACCACACTCTGCCCTCAAGGGTTCTGTTCGGCAGATCATGACTGGTATTCAATCTCCATATTCAAAGTGGTCGCACGCTGCCACTTTAGTTCGGGGTAAAAATGCGGTTAAAGCGGCCCTAGAGATGATAGGCAGTCTCTTTGAACAAGGGGTCTCCGTTGACATCATCACTGAATTTTCAGACAAGCCAGGCGGACCGGCGGATGCTGACCTCCTCACCTCCCTTCCTCCATATGCATGGGACCACTCCAACAAGTATTGGCACGAATCCCGCCTTAGCAAAGAATACCGTTTTCGCCAGCATCCTCCGCATGATTTGCTGGGGCTCAGGCTGCCTGGCAGTAGTACCTTAGAGCCAGTATTTCGGCATATCATCAGTGTCGATAAACTTCCGTGGCTTCAAGGGCATATTATTGATGGCTTCGCGCTCTATCCTGGCTCCGCCTTCCTGTGCATGGCTATCGAGGCTTTGAGGCAGGTCTTACAAGAGAGAGGGGAAAAGCGAGAAATCAAAACCTATATCTTCCATGACATTTCGTTCTCCAAGGCACTTGTGATACCGCCATCTCCTGCAGTCGTTGAAGTCATGATCAGTCTCAAACCATCCATATCCAGTAAGGAGAGACTCGATATGACATGGGAAGAATTCCGTGTCACTTCGGTTACCGCAGATGGCGCCTGGAATGAGCACTGCCGGGGTTTGGTCAGAGCCGAACTTCATCCTCTTGCAAGTCAACACGAACAAAACCACAACCTTGAGCAAATTACCCACCCCTCCTTGGCTGCGAGACGATTCGAATCCATGCGGAAGAACTGCGCGGAACGAGTGGAGAAAGAGGATCTATATGACAGTCTTCATCGGAATGGAATTGACTACAGTGAGGATTTTGCCATCATCCAAAGTCTTGATCTGGGGGACCACCAGGCGATTGGGAGACTCCTGATTCCCGATATAAAGCAATCCATGCCCTCGAAACACATTGAGCCGCATGTTATACACCCCACACTTTTTGATGCCTTCATGCACATCGTGCTGCCCTTGTACCATCGACACTGTAGCCAAGGTCCAGTCATGCTGACATCCCTTGGCGAAGTCTCCATCTCCGCAGACATTCTTCGAAATCCAGGCGAGGAGCTCATGGTGGCCTGCAGGTTGACGAGTGCAGGGCGACGGCATGGATCGGTTGAGGTGTCGATCTTCCAGACCGATTCTGAGAATAATCTGGTAGAGTGTGGTTCCCTCTCCCGCGAAGAGTTCACGGCAATTGGAGAGGGGTCGAGGACTCAGTCGTCTGACGAGGAGGACCAGCTCGCCCCCAGCTACCATATCGACTGGGTACCAATTGAGAACGTGTCTTCCAACTCATTTACTGCAAATCAGCAGAAACTAAGCATCACCGATGTTTCAAACACGGCCTTCAGCTCGTTATGGGCTGAAGGTTTAACGAAGCGCATTTCCCAGCAACCGGGGTGTGCCTTAATCCCATGTAATGCCGACCTTCCGGACCCTGATTCTCTTCATATCATCGTTCAAGACGGTTGCGATCCTGCTCTGGAACCTGGCTCCCCCCAATTCAACCTAGAGACGGTGTTTTCAGTCCTCTCCCGCTTCCGGTCAATAATATGGGTCACAATCCCTCATGGTGAAGCGGAACTGTCAGCCAGGATCTCTGTCAGCGAGACTCTGCGAGCAGCACGGGAGGAGGTCAAGGACTTGAAGGCTGTATCCTTGACGTTCGATAATGAGCCAGAGCTGCCGATCTTATTCGACTGTCTGAGTACAATAATCCGCCAGTCTTTTACACAGAATGAACCCACCCACCCGATAGACACTGAATACGTCTACCGTAATTCATCTCTTGTCGCACCAAGGTTGGTTTTGAATACCTCATGCAACCAGTGGCGAGCAGCCAGGAGATCCCCTGGACATACTGTTGAGTCTGTTGAAAAGTTCCACTCTTCCAATCAAGCCTTGAAGCTTCACACCAAGGTTCCAGGGCTATTGGACAGCATTGTCTTTGATACGGAAGTTGGAGCTGTGCAGAACCTAGCGCCTGATGAAATTCTAGTGAAGGTGTATGCACATGGAGTCAACAAGATTGACGTCCTTATGGCTCTAGGACGAGCAGATCCCACCGAGTCAATGGTTGGGGAATTTGCAGGAGAAGTTGTTGCATGCGGTTCCCAGATCCAGGAAGAATATAAACCTGGAGACAGGGTGTGTGGATGGGGATCAACGATGCCGTACGGTAACTTTGCGAAAGTCCGAGGTCATCTATTGCATCGAATCGACGAATCGATCTCTTATGTTGAAGGAGCTTCCATTCCCGTCGCATTCCAAACAGCTTACCATGCTTTGATCGATATCTCCCGACTAGAGCCATCTCAACCGGTTCTTATTCATGGAGCCGCCGGAGCGGTGGGACAAGCTGCAATATCAATTGCTCGGTACATCGGCGCGGTGGTTTATGCCACCGCGGGGAGCTCTGAAAAGCGGAAACTCTTGACAAAGCAACTAGGTTTTGAGGACAACCAGGTGTTCTCCAGTCGCTCAACTGCTTTTCAAAAAGGTATTTATGATTTGACTGACGGAAAGGGAGTTGACGTCGTTCTCAACTGCTGCTCCGAAGACCTTCTCGACGAAAGCATGGAGTGTGTGGCAGATGTTGGGTTCTTGATTGACGTGACTAAGTCTAAGAGAAGTCTTTCCTTACCTCACGGCCCCAAAAGTATCACGTTTGTGTCAATAGACATGCGTCTTCTCTCTCAGAAGCGGCCCAGGGACCTCAAACGAAAATTTGGTGACGTAATGGCACTGTATCAAGCACGAAGCCTCAAACCGCTGCACCCTTTGACGACGATGCCGATCTCTGAGGTTAGCGGTGCATTTAGACTAGTGCAGTCACAACAACACTCCGGGAAGGTAATCCTAGAATCAGACGACGGAGTCGAAGTTAAACAAATTTCACGGCCATCTGACGCATCGAGCTTTGACTCAGATGGAACTTACTTGGTCGTTGGAGGAAACACCACGATAAATGACAAGCTGTGCATTTTTCTCGCAGATCGTGGAGCAAAGAGTATCATTAGCATTGTCCCGTCGCCTGAAATTCGAGAGGAAGATACAGACATCCTCCAACAACTTGAACAGCAGGATATACAGATCCGACGGGAAAGGTTTGACGTTCTAAACGACATAGAAGTGGTCGCCGCAATACAAAAGTATCGGCGGGCGATGCCCCCTATAAAAGGTGTCCTGCATTCTGAGACGGCGATCGAGGTAAGGCTTCCTCATAACACATTGAGGCTCTAGGCTAATGATTGGCACAGTCCAAATATCTCGATGAAGTAACGGCGATAGCTTTCCAGGAGGAGATTAGTCAAGGATACAGCAGCACCTTCTCGCTTCTTCAAACGGTCGAATCCGAACCGCTTGACTTTTACATCACCCTCTCCTCGATTGACAGTACATTCGGGCGACGTAGCAAGGCGGTTGCCGCCACTGTCAGGGGCATCGTTGAAAAACTCCCTAAGATGGTTTTAGGATTACGGACCCATGTTGCAGGCCTCCATCTTGGGGCCATCGACGGGATCAATTGTCCAGAGCCATCAGCTCAGGACATCGGCCAACAACAGCGTCCAATGAGGCTAGAAGAGTTAGACAGTCTGCTTGAATTCTGTACTAGCTCCATTTCCAGAAAGGAAGGCAGTTGCGAACTATTTGCTGGTGTGGAGAACCCCATATCAGATCCCACCGCATTTCAAGATGCCATGTTCAGCCTCCTAACCAACGGCGACGATCGCAAGGACTCCAGCAACTCCGACTCCGCCTCACAAAGCATTGATCGGCGGATAGCCAACGCCAGTAGTCCAACTGACATCCATGACATTGTCACGACTGCGGTTGTCGACCAACTGTCTGTGTTCCTCGCCCTGGATGCAGAAGAGGTTTCGGAGGACAATCCAGTTACATGCCTTGGTCTAGATTCTCTTCTTGCCATAGAGTTCAAAAATTGGATTGTCCGAACAATGCAGGCACCTATGCAAACTTCAGAGATCTTAGA
This sequence comes from Polytolypa hystricis UAMH7299, assembly GCA_002573605.1. NCBI lineage: Eukaryota > Fungi > Ascomycota > Eurotiomycetes > Onygenales > Polytolypa > Polytolypa hystricis. The sequence continues at coordinate 69,144 of PDNA01000158.1, read as the reverse complement.
TGCTCCGAGTCTCAAGGTTTTGGTTGAGCTCATTGTCCAGAGGTCAAAGTTGATTGTCAACCTTAACCAGCAGTTAAACGGGACCATGGAAAATGGCCAGAATGGGGTAATCGTGAACGAATTGACGGCAGCTGAAACTAATGACAGCGCCGCAGCGGGTGCGGAGGAGGATAATGCTCTTCCCCCACTACCCATCCCCGAATTGAAGGCTCTCATTGAACGACACCTTTCCTATGTGCGAGCTTTTGCGTCAGAAGATGAATACAAAAAGACATTGCAAATTGCGGAGGACTTCCAAGCTCCTGGAAGCACAGGGACCCGTTTATATGGCCGCTTGCAGGCCATTAAACGTGCCGATCCTGAGAACTGGTATCACAATCTCTACTTGAGGAACCAGTACCTTATCCGGAACGGTGCGTTAGCACCATACATGAACTTCTTTTTCACACATCCAATTAGCCCCGAGAAACACACCCAGGCAGAGCGTGCGACACTCGTGGCATCCAAAGTAATTTCATACAAGTCTACTCTCGAAGGCGGACTTATAAAGCCACGATATGTGAACGAACAGCCACTATGCATGGACTTGTACAAGAACCTGTTCAACACCAACCGGGAGCCCCATGTGGGGCCAGACGTCTTCCACCAACATTCGGGATTCAACTATTTCGTCGTTCTGCGACGGGGACATGTGTTTAGAGTGGACTTCGACCCGCAGGCAGATTCCGTTTCGCACGAAAGATTAGAGGACGTCTTCAGCGCCATCTTAGATACAAGACTCGACAAGGTGGACTGGTTAGGGCTGCTCACTGCAGATAATCGAATCACATGGGCAAAGGTAACACTCACTCACCCAGTTGCATTTGTGGCCACGGCGCTGACTTTTAGTTATATAGATCCGCCAGGCGATCATTGAGTCGAACCCCGATAATGCAACATACTTCAAGACTATTGAAGAATCCGCCTTTATAGTTTGCCTCGACGACGGCGCACCAGAATCATCAGATGAGCGCGCTCGTCATTTCCACTTTAGCGACGGCTCTAATCGCTGGCACGACAAACCAATTCAGTACATTATCACTGCCAATGGAGTCTCGGGTATGCTGGCGGACCACACAGGGCTTGACGCAGGAACTGTTCATGACATCAACACGAGCATTGCAGAGAGCATTCGCCACCATCAGCCTCATAAAAGGCGCGGGCTCGTGCGCCAGACATTGACCCCTAATCCGATCAAGCATACAGAACTTGGCCCAGAAGTTGAATCACAAATCGTTAAAGTCCGCAACGATTATGACCAGGCCATTAATGCTCGTGAACACCGCGTCTTTCCGCTGTTAGAATTCGGCTCATCTTTGATGAAGAAATATAAGCTCGCGCCCAACAGTGCATTCCAATTGGTAGTCCAACTGGCTGCGCGTTACTATTTCGGCCATACCGGTTCATGCTGGGAAACCGTTCTCCAGTCCAACTTCCACAAAGGCCGTGTGGAGATCAACCAGGTAGTATCGGCGCAGGTGGCTGCTTTCTGTGAAGCAGCTAGCGATGACTCTGTCCCACTGTCCACCTGTCGCCGGCTTTTGATTGATGCAGTCAGGGTGCATTCGAGCTCAGTCCTAGCCTGCACCAGAGCCGGAGGCTCGGATCGCTTTCTCTCCATGTTGAGAGAAATCCTAGAAGATGGAGAAGAGCTGCCTGAACTTTACAGCGACCCACCATACAAGCGAGCACGACCAAGGAAGCTTATGAGCAATTGCTTCCAAACTGGTATGGCTGAGAATGGATGTTGTCTACGTGACGAAGATGGAGTTTGGTTGCATTTTGAGGTCGAGCCTGAAAGGTTTGTTTCATCTCTTCTATTTCCCTTCGTTTTGCTGCGGGATTTATGGGCTGACAGAAGTAATAGCGTGAAATTTTGCATCCTCGGACAGGCAGGCCAGACATTGCGATTCTGTGATGACCTGAAGAAGGCAGCAGCCAGGATAAGGAATATCTTGGAGGGGTAAAGTGTGTTAGAACTAGGAGATTTTGGAGCAAATTGATTTGATGTAACGACTTCAAATGTATCGCAACTATGAAGCCTTGTATTGCAAACTATCAAAGCGAGTTTCTGCTCCGTATAGCAGGGGGAATTCTCGAGACAGGGGTATATCAAAGTTTTGTAGTCAAGAAGCAAGCTCATAAGTTCCGAAGTCAACTGTGTTCACGGAGGATAAGTTTCTCCGATTCCGATTATCCCCACCGTTAGTTACCCCTGAACGATGTTCCCATGCACATGCCAACTTGCCAACTGATGGGATGAGACAAGTCGGTCGAATACACTGAAATCTGTCCATTGCAACGAACTATTGAATTATTTTTTATCAGATTGGTGCGAGACTTATAAGTATGCCCGCCGGCCCTTCCGCACTATCGGGTCATCTCTACACAATTTGTACTACATACTTACATCGAGCAAAACACCATACAGACGTTGAGGTACCCTGTAGCAAGGAGCAGTTCATCATACAAACCCCATATGAGGTAGGAACACCACACCCTTCTCATGATCAATGTAAGTGACCATACTCGACTTAGTAGCGCCTGCTGAGCACTTTGAACCGGACGCCCTGGGATTTGGGATGCGCCATGCCAACAAAGCAGTCTCGTAGGACGTCAATATCACGCTCCCTGACCACATCATACAGCTCGAAATTGAAGCGGCGCAGTAGGATGGCGGATGCGAGATGAATTTGAGCATAAGCCAAGCTATGTCGGGGAAGTGTCAGTGTGATTGTTCCATTTCCCATGAGTAAGAAAAGAATAAGGATAAACAGATAAACAGTGGTCGATTACTTACTTTAGACCGAGACATCCGCGGTTGCCCTTGGCGAAAGGGACGAAATTCCTCTCAAGTTCTTGCTTGTTCTCTTTGGCATCGGTCCACCGGCTTGGGTCGAATTTTTCCGGATTCGGGAAGACCTTTTCATTCATATTCATCGTCACCAAACTCATGCCGACGGGTGTACCAGGTGGGATCGCCCATTTGTCATAATCCAGCGTTTCCACTGGTTCGATCAAGTTAAGTCTCTCCGTGATCAGGCTGCTGATGCGCAGCATCTCCTTTATACACGCCGAGAATGCAGGCAGTACTTCGAGTTCCTTCAGCTTCGCCGGCTTCTCTGGATCAGGCATCAACTCATCCAATTCCTTACGAACTCGCACCAGCCATTCAGGGTTCGCATGGATATGGTACATAAGATTTGCGAGAGCACGTCCAGTAGTGTCACCTCCAGCGACCACCATTCCGAAAGCTTCTTCAGACATGCGTTGAATACTCTTGTCCTCTAGCGGCAACACCTTGCTGTCCAAGATGTCATAGAAAATAGTCCGCGCGGACCTGTCTTTAGAGACATGAGTAGTTTTGCCAGGGTCCTCACTAACATGGGTGTCTCCTTTGGATTTGGCCAGCTGATCCTGTTCCCATATCTTGCTGATTTGAGTGATTTTGTCGGTGTTAGCTTTCTTCATGACGACAAACTTCTCGATGGTCGGATTCATCATATGGAGCAAGGATTCCGGCAATTTCGTCATGTTTCCAGCAATGAAGCTCCAGTTTCTCAGCAATGGAATAGCCTCGAACATGTCACTAAAGGTCTTCTTCCATTCCGGGGAGAAGTCGGATTTCGATAGACATCCGAAGCTCTGGTCAAAGCAGTAGTCCGTAATGACATCCAGCGTTAGGGCGCCAAAAGCCACCCCAGCATTGAAAATCCTTTGCCCGCCCATGTAGTGCTTCTCGACACCTGCTGCAAGCACATCTATCCTGTCGACGATAGAGTCCTCCAACAGCAGAACCGATCGCTTAGAGAAGAATCGAGTCAGTGCACCCCGTCGGCGTTTATGGTCGACTCGCGACAGGGTGGACTGGACCGATCCGCTGGAAGCCTTGCCCGATCGATTCCACTTGTCACGACGGCCTCCAGCGAACAGGACATCGAACCATTCTGGATCCTCGACAGATAGCTCATCAGGACTTCGGCGGATGATGGGGCCATATTTTTTATGTAGCTCTCGAAGATGGAACTCATTCGACCCCTTGAAAGGGCCCCTGAACCAGTCGAAGTAGACTTCGTAGTAGTAGGTGGCAGCGGCCAGCTTCGGCCCAGGGAAGTGTCGAAGTGGATGGAAGTAGAGTCGTTTGATAACAAGAACAGACGTCTGGAGTATCCACGCCAATCCGGCGAGGAGTATGAGATAGAAGCCCAACGATGTGAGCTCCATGTTCATTCCCGCCGAAAAAAGAATGCCATTCCTAGGACGGCTTTTTCTTAATTCCTGGAGCACACTCTTCTTTTCAGCGTCGAGCAGATGCGTCAAAACTTAGTCAGGTCATTTCAAAATTCGCTGTCGTCAAAGGTAGCCAATTCTCAGGACGACCCCTCATTACCCTTTATCTCCCCGCCGTCCCCGAATACGTGGCAGGGTTGATGACGAACCTGGTCAAATTCGCGGAGACTTAGAGACGGAACGTAAGTCCGCGAGGAAGGCCAGGGTTAGCATATGCCCTCGCCATTTACTCCGCTCTCTAAGGCGTCATTGATTTAACCGGAACATCAAGGAGGACCCTCAATCCTGGAGCAGCAGAAGCCTGCTCATAGTTGGGGTGAAACTGAAGAAGGATCCCACGGAGCTCAATGGCCACTCGGTTGGAGCCCCAGGCAGTGGCCAGGCCTCTTACAGCAGAAGATAACCTGAAGTCCACTTACGCGATTTTGCAAAGCCCAAGAAAATAAATTAACGTGCATGCAGGCGGTCTGATCCTGGCTAATATCCCTTCACCACGACCCTGACCCCATCAGACGTGTGCAATGCATCATTTCTGTTATCTCCCGCGATATGCGTCTCCCAAACGCACATCACCTCCGGACCAAGTGCTGTTAATATCGAGATGGGGTCGGAGGTTGGTGAGGAGAAGCGTAGGATCGATAGGCCAGAGGTCAGATAAACTAACTAGGTTTCGGCAGCTGCAGCGCTAGCAGGTGGTTGGTTTAGGGTTCAGCTTCAGCTATTTTACATACCTATGAAGCTTCAGACACTTTTTCAAAGACAGTTTGTTCAAATATTCCATTGGGCTTTATTTCTTCATAATTTTGGTTTTTTATATGATTGTATTCTTACCGTTAAAGAGGTATTTCTTCGAACTACTACCACATGCTTTATAAATCAAGCTTGAGATCTCTAAATTTTGCTAACATAATTTAAGAATTCAAGAAATAACATTTTTGTAAAAGAAGATGTATTGAATTGAGTCAATGTGGCAATATATATATATTTTATTTTCTACTCAAGCCTTGACATCTATTATGGAGTATTAACCAGCAGAGCTTGAAGTTAAGCCCGCTCCGGGCCACCACGTCTGCCGAAGCTGAGGGGTTCAAGCTGAGCTCCGACATATTTACCTTGGTAGTTACCGACATAGCGGCCCTCTCTCCGTGAAGGTTCTTGAGCCTTTCCTTGCAAAATCTTGCAGGAACTAATCCTTGAATCCCTGACTAGAACAAGAGTATGGAGAAGTATACAATAGATACAGCAACGATACATGTACACGTCGTTTTGTGACACCGTCATGACATTGTATCGATTATTGCATAGAAAATTGATAAGCAAATTTCCGCTAAGCTTGGATGTACGCTGCTTGCGATAGTCACCACCTTATCAAAACGCGCTGAGCTGAGAAAGGTCCAGCTTACGGCCTCCATCAACCGAATCATCCTTCAGCTCGACACGGCCGTAAGAGGTATGTTGGTGTGTTTGAGCGCTGGCTGGCCGTGAACTACAGGCGCATTACCAGCTGCAGGTTTCAGCTGTTGGATGTTATTCTTATTGCGAATGGCTGGGATCACGATCCTCGTCATGGAAGCGATGTAAGTGCATAGCAGAGGCAGCGTGTCAACTTTTCAGAACATATCAATACTTTATCTTCAGCCCAGCCGTGATGTGTCGGGCGTCTTCCCTTCTATTCCTATTCTCCTCGCAGAAAAAATCCATCGTTGGCCAAGTGTTGAAGAGAAAGCCTTCTCCAGAATCCTTCGGCGAAGTTAGAACTTTTTTTCTCGGAGCTGCGAGATTAACTTCACCGCTGAAGAAAATCTATTGTTAGCTTAATTCGCCGATCCTTTTAACTCCCCTATCGAAAATCCTTCAGGATTCTAAAACTGCTCTATTCCTCGGGTCCAGCGGTGAAATCGACACGGAGACTGAATCGGTAACGGACGTTGCAATCATGGGACTACATCTCATGGAGATGGCGGAAGGATTCGTCTGCTATGCCAGTGGCGAGGTGGAGGCGCGCAATGTTTATACGGAAATCTTTGAAAACCACTGCTATGGCGGTCCAGAGCTCCATCTCTCATCAGAGGCACCGTTCATTATTGATGCCGGCGCGCATATTGGGCTGTTCTCTCTGTACATGAAACAGGAATACCCCTTGGCCAAAATCATCGCGTTCGAACCGGCTCCGGAGACTAGCGATGCACTTCACAAGAACTTGGACCTGCACAACGTCTCCGGCGTGGTGACATACCCCTATGGCTTAGGCTCAAAAGCGAGCACAGAGACATTGACATACTACCCAGCAGCACACGCCAACACGACCTTTGTCCCGAAAGAAAAGGAGTTGATGAAGAAGCTCATAGCCGAAGGGCTTGGACAGGATTTCGCAAATGAGTTGTTTGACAACGTCGAGATTCCTGTTCCGATTAACCGGCTTTCCCATTTCTTAGACCGTTACCACTCCGATGTTGTGGAAATCGACTTGCTCAAAATTGATGTTGAGGGTATGGAATTAGATGTGCTTGGTGGTGTGGATGACACACATTGGCCATTGGTACGCAATGTTGTCTTGGAGGTGAGCGATGTCTCCGGCGTGCTCAGCAAGATAGAACAAGTTCTACAAGCGAAAGGCTTCACTGTTACTTCGGTCCACCAGGGCGGTGTGGAAGAATTAAAAATGTACTTGGTTATGGGCCATCGTGATCCCGACGTACCAAGTTAGGGCTCTTGAATGATGAAAATATGGAGATACTCTTTTTTGTCAATCCTTCGTGTTTATATACTCTTCTTCGTATAAACTACAATTGTGAGCCATGCAACAGCATACTCTCGTTGTCAAAAGCTATAAGATTAGTTATGACGTGGTAGCAAACAGCTATCTTCCTATGACCACCATTTGGACTGATTCCGAACTATCTTTATTTTCCTTCTTACTTATCACTTCTTGCCACCACAAGGCTTTGCTCACAAACATGAACCTCCCATTAGAGAATGAGATGAACTGTCCAGGCATGCCCAAAATCGATGAGTAACCATCCCCTGCAGCATCACGACATGGCACCTGGCCGCCATGGCTGCTGGAAGCCACCTTACTTAGCAGAGGAGCGCCAGGTCGAGGAGACGGTCTTGGCAGACTTTGATAATATATCTCGGGCAAACACGGTGGTGGGCACCGCCAATATGCTGCATACTTGCATAAAAAACGGACCAGACCACCGTGCTAAGGAACGAAAGTGATCAGGTAAAGGGAAACTGCAGAGGCATATTTTGTTCCAGCGCACTCTGCGGTATATGCGATTCAACAATATTGACTGGCCTTTGGGATCCTTACGATCTCATCCATTGCAAATAAAGAGAGCAATACTCTCAGCTAAAGGCCTGCACCCTCCGAGTCAGGAGGCACTCCACTCCTTGCGAGACTGTCCACTCCCTTATAGACCACCAATCTCTGTCTCGGCTTTGGAATGGACGATGGCTGTTTGACGGCTCCACTGAATCATTATGGCTATCTAAAAAGTTTGGCAATCGAGGTTTCAAATTTTTGAAGTATGAACGCATGGATTGCTTAGAATGATGGTCAGGCGGTATTTCCCCAAAGCCTAGCAAGACTGTCTGAGCAAGGAATTGAAATCTTCAAATGTCTTATCCTCTGCCATCTGACCTCTTTTGAGCTGTCATCGAGGAAGGGAAAGACATGGAACGGACCGCCGTGAGTAACCTTTTGCCAGTATGAATCGCAACGCCCCGCTCGTTTCTGCTGAAGGGAATTCAGATATTTGCCCTGCGGGCAACTCTCCATAGAACGACACTAGACCTGAGTTATCGAATCACACGATGGCGAGAATCTTATCCCTTGTTTCTGGTTGCACATGCTGGCGTATCATTCTCCCTATCACTACATCATTTGCCAGCTTTCCCGATACTCCCCCACTGCAGAAGTATTTACATAGTCGATGGACCATCTATCCTCCTCGCAGCATGAAATCTAACAACTTATTCCCCCGTCTCTGTCTCTGATTCTGCAACTAGACTCATCTCAAAAGGTTCGCCTTTTAAGCCAGCTGGAATTCAAATTATTGACGAAGTGTCTTTAGCATCTCTGCCCATTCCTGTCAGAGCATTTATAGCAGTAGTGATCCTAGGATACCATCAGCCTTGTTTAAGACGCTTCTTTGTTTAAACTCAACAATCATGTTTTCATCAAGGTGGAATGTCTAGTCTAGGGATACACGAAATGTCTTGCCCTCGGTATTGTCTAGGGTCTTGAGATCATATATGATACTGGGCACATTCTCCCCAGAAACTATGCCAGCTATGAGCGAGTTCCCCCCTCCCTCTCCCTCCCAATGAACCACTACGGAACCATAGCATGTAGCTATTGGTGTCATCATTAGGAGTTTATTGCTTCGGATTATCTTGCTTTGAAATGCTTTGGCTACGGCGGAGCTAAAGATACTACAGCTCTACGATGGCCTTCCCTTCTCCATAAATGTCTCGGTTATTGAAGCGACGACCTGACCCACCTCGAAAGAAGAGTCGAGCAACGGAGCTTTCTCTACTATCGATGCCAACTTGCCTTTCTTTTTAGTCTTTAAAGAGGAGTGAGAGAAAGACTAGGTGATCTCTTGTAAAATTTATGTTTTGATATTATTCTTCTGAGGTTCATAGAAGTCCAATTGCAATAGTTTCTAAATGTGATATAGGAATCAGAGTAAGAATCTCCTGGGTGGTCACTCTTACTCGTTCCCGCGCAGGTGATTGGGAAGAGCCAGCCCCAGGTGTCCCGTTGGTAGTAAGCAGCGAGACACGAGTATTCTCTGACTTTTCTTTTTTGGAATGAGATTTCCTTTTTTAACCTCCAATTGGATATATGATGGTAAATAAATAGGTCTCGAGTTTAGGGAGTTGGGGAAATGAAATTAGCTTGTGGCCGCTGTTTCTCTTCCTGTTTCACATATAACTGGCAAGATTATACTATCAGTGCATATCAGTTTGCAGGTATGACAGGATTTCCTTCGCTATGGGCTTAGCAAGTTTCTTGAATAGTTGCAGAACATTCTTGCTTGCTCTTGCGGCGAAAATGGTGTCAGAGTTATCATAGAGAGCACGGTCACCATCTAAGGGGGTGGTCACCATTTGGGGGATGGTTACCATTTAGAAGGTGGTTACCATTTGGAGGATGGTTACCATTTAGGGGATGGTCACCATTGAGGGAATGATTACCATAGAGGGCATTATCACCATAGGGAGCATGGTTACCATCAAGGGCACAGTCACCTTAGAGAGTACAGTCACCATAGAGGACATGATTCTCATAGAGAGCAAAGTGTCAGTGACCATTTTTTGGATCTCACCTGACACCTAGTTTTAACAGACCATTGCAATGTACTGAGCAGGAAAGCAAGACATGAGCAAATCAAAACATTTCCCTTCCACACCTGCATTCAGGCCATGGACTTTGATATGGGCCTCCGTACTTGATGTACACTGTGATGGAGGTCTGAATGTACCTTTCTCTCTGAGCGCAGTTCTGGTCATCATATCAAACTACCTACCTAGGTAGGTACCTAAGTACACTTACTCGAATCTCAAAGAATAGCCTTTCGTGGTCGACCGGCAAGATTCGGTGCATATCTATCGTCACCCCACCTCCACACGCAAAGTTTGAGATAGAAGAAAGAAGGAATCATGAATGTGACCTGGATCAATGGGGTTTCAATAGGGTTCTTATCTCAAACTTCGTGTCAAACTTAGGTATGAATTAGGTAGGTAATTTCTTGAAACTATGAACCAGACGCGTTTCAAGACATTTTGAACTCTTGTTCCAGATTAAACAAAAGCCATATCCATACACAAGCTTGTCAGCTTGGGGGGTTTAGATCAGCAGTGATCCAGAGATGTCACTATACAATGTTGAGCTTTTGGCCAAGTGGAGTCTTCTCAGTTTGCAGCCCAAGCAACTGAACCAGAAGTAAGATGAGAACAAGGCATTGTTTGAAACAATATAACCATACTGCCAATTGGGTATTGATACTGTTTTTGTAGACAAAATGGATATCAACAGCGGGAAAAGGAGACGCTTGGAAACGCGAACCTCAAAGTTGCGTACTATATCACAAGGCGATGGAAGGTTCATGGCAGCCGAGGGCAGCAGCAGAAAAATTCACACTCAAGCAAGTTTGGACTAATAATTTGGAGGAAAATGATGCAGGAAACATGCCTAAACTGATCAGCAAGGAAATATGTGATGGGTGTCCATCAAGGTCCCCACAACTATTCCTTTGCTTCTGCCTGCACGGTTCAGCAGCAGAGAACATCTCTTCAGCCCAACTCGATTTTTTAGAGAAACTCGCATTCTTCACGTCTCAAACATCAAGACACGCGACATAACCCCCACCTCAGCAGGTACATGTCGAGTACATGTAGAGTACATCTACCCACCTGGCTGCAAACGGCTGAGCTTGCGTCGACGACAAGAATACTTGTGCCAAGCCAAGATCAATGTGGTCAAAGATCTATTGATGTATTGGCGTAATTTGATACCCGTCGTTGATTGGGTCATTGACCGCAAAAGTCCCAGATATCAGGCAGAGAAGTTAATTGCAGCCAATAAGACTCCGTCTTCAAAAACCACCAATGTCACCAAACCGAATTTTACTTGGAGACTCACTGTCAGCCAGACCAGTGACCAGTGACCACAGACACAGCCCTCGCTTGATGCGAAAACCACGGATCTGGAGCTGGCAGGATCCACTCTGTCAGTCGCCCACACCGGTTCCCGGCGCCCGGTCGGAGAAGGGGCGGTGAACCAAACACCATGTCTCATTGGTCGAGACATGTAGTTTTGGCGGGCAGTTTAGGAAGCAGGAAATTTCCCCTGTGCAAAAGCTGAGTAGACTTCAATGAACCTCCCGCTCAACCTGACCGTCGCCTCTCGAGTCTCAACCACCCCTCCCCTCGACAAGCAAGACGGCCGTGGAAAACACGTCGACCCGGAGAATCTTTCGAGATTCAGCTTTTTCCATTGAGGGTTGCGTAACTCCTCAGTCCTTGTTTTTTTAACTCTCCCTCTCCTCTCCTCTTTATTTTTTTCGCCCCGTTTCGAGAGACTTGCTCTGTTCTTGACCTTTCAACAGGTCGCTGCAGGGTTTCGAAGGCTGACGTCTCAATCTTGGACAATATCTCCATGCATTGATTCGGTATATACGCTGTGTGTTTGCGATTCCCTTCGAATGGTACAGGACTATACTTAGCTCCTACGCGTCAGCAACTTCGCGCACTGAGTGTTAATAAATGATTTCCATGAAAACAGACCCCTGTATATTCTTACCTATTTTCTTCCATGCACCTCATGTCTACGGCTTCGATAAGGTAGTTGAATTTCGCCCGTCCTTCCCTTCCCGACAAACATACTATTAGATCTCGTTTCTTCATCGCAAAGAGATCGAATCTGGTGTCTCGTTTCGAAAAGCCTTCAGGACTATATCAATCATGAGGGGTTCTTGGTTGATCCCGCAGCGGTTCCGGGGAGTTGCTGGCGATTCTGAGCAGGCTGGATGGCTCAATCGCCGGGTCACCAGCACCCTCGAGACAGTCTCTCGCCGTGCTTGCATGCACCCGATCCATACTATTGTCGTTGTCGCCTTGCTTGCTAGCACTACCTATGTTGGCGTGCTCGAAGGGAGTATCTTTGAATCTGTCAGAGACCGTAGCTATGGATCAGATCGATTGGATGTGGGATCTTTGTTCGAAGGAGCAAGACACCTACGACTTGGAGAAAAAACTGGCTGGAGGTGGCAAGTTGATGATACTGCTGGTGCGGGTGTGGGCCAGGTAAGCGAAGCCTAATTCAACTAGGAGTGTGTCGTTGATTCTAAAACCTCTGGCTTGCATAGGACGCTCGGCATTTAGCCTTGACAACATTCGTTTTCCCGGATTCCTCGTCTCGCTCTACTCGAACCGCCCCCGTTGCGGAAAATGTCCCATTCCCAGCCAACTGTTCCGCTCAGTCCATACCGTACACCCCAAATCTGCTCGCTCCGATCTCCCAAGATTCCGCTTTAGCATTTACGGTTCCTTTCGATCAAGCGGCCTATTTTCTCAAGGCCGTTCAAGAAATTCCAGATTCCACCGACTCTACTAGCGAGACGGAACAAAAGAAGTGGATTATGAAGGCAACGGGTAGCTACGGTTCGCGTACAGCATTGCGGATGTGGTTGACTGATGCTTGGGGCTCCTTTATTGACTTGGTCAAGGTATGGTTCTACTGTTCCCAGGTACCACTTTTTTCTAGGGATAGGGAAAAACTAACTATTTGCAGCATGCGGAAACCATCGATATTATAATCATGATCCTTGGCTACGTATCCATGCATTTGACTTTTGTGTCATTATTTTTGTCCATGCGACGCCTTGGCTCAAAGTTTTGGCTGGCTGCAACAGTCCTCTTCTCCGGCGCTTTTGCCTTCCTCTTTGGTCTCCTTGTCACCACGTCATTAGGTGTTCCGATTAACATGGTCCTCCTATCGGAAGGATTACCTTTCCTCGTTGTTACCATTGGGTTTGAGAAGCCTATCATTCTCACAAAGGCTGTCCTGTCAGCCTCGATCAAACCTCGCCGTGCGGCGCCCAAACAGCCTGGTCAGAAAGCCCCCACGCCAGTGAACTCAATTCAGGACGCAATTCAAACGGCAGTAAAAGCCACAGGTTTTGAAATCGTCCGTGATTACTGCATCGAAATCGCCATTCTCGTCGCTGGAGCTGCTTCAGGGGTTCAGGGCGGCCTCAGGCAATTCTGCTTCCTTGCTTCTTGGATCCTCTTCTTCGATTGCGTGCTCTTATTCACCTTTTACACTACTATCCTCTGTATCAAGCTCGAAATTAATCGGATTAAGCGACACGTTGCCCTTCGAAAGGCGCTAGAGGAAGATGGCATCACGAAACAAGTTGCGGAAAATGTGGCATCAATCAATGATTGGCCTCAAGTAAACGGCGGCAGTGAAATCAGCGGTTCCAAATCAGGAGATGGTAATGGGATATTCGGCAGGAAAGTCAGGGCCAGCAGTGTTCCGAAGTTCAAGTTCATCATGGTTGGTGGATTTGTCGCGATTAACTTGTTCAACCTCTGCACCGTTCCTTTCCGCAACCGTGAAGATGGATCTGGGCCTGCTACGTTGTCCAAGCTATCCAATGTCCTATCAACGACACCGATTGACCCCTTCAAAGTCGCCGAAAACGGTCTCGATATGATCTATGTGTCAGCCAAAAGCCAACAACAAGAAACCATTGTGACTGTCCTGGCGCCAATCAAGTACAATCTCGAATATCCGTCCGTGCATTATTCTTCGCCTACTGATCGCGGCATATTCGACATTGATGACACTGTTCGTGGAAGTGTTCTGGAGGGTGTGCTTAAGAGCTTGGACGATCCAATCATCAGCAAGTGGATCATAGCGGCTCTGACATTGAGCGTCGTTCTCAATGGTTATCTCTTCAATGCCGCGCGCTGGACCATCAAGGAACCAGAACCAGCGGAGGAAGCCAAAAGCGAGCTAGTCCCAGACAAGAAGGTGGTTCCTGTCAAGCCCAGAGCTGTGCCTGATGATGTGCTTCGAAGCCGAGAGGAGCGTGAGAAGCTACTAAAGGACAAGCTTGCATATTTGTTGAACGATGAGGAGTTGATAGATATGTCTCTTCGTGGCAAGATTCCGGGATACGCTCTTGAGAAAACGATGGAAAATGAGAACCAAAGTCGGGTTGAAGCTTTCACGAGAGCGGTCAAAATTCGCAGAGCAGTCATCTCGAGAAATCCTTCTACATTTGAAGTAACATCATCTTTGGAAGATTCAAAACTGCCTTATGATCATTTCAACTACGGACTTGTGCACGGCGCTTGCTGCGAAAACGTTATTGGATATCTACCCCTTCCGCTTGGCGTCGCTGGACCCCTAACCATCGATGGACAAAGCTATTTCATTCCTATGGCCACCACGGAGGGTGTTCTTGTTGCTAGCGCAAGCCGAGGCTGCAAGGCCATCAATGCCGGCGGCGGTGCTGTAACTGTCCTGACTGCTGATGGTATGACTCGTGGCCCTTGTGTCGCATTCTCAACCCTTCCCCGAGCGGGTGCTGCAAAGGTCTGGCTAGACTCCGAAGAAGGACAAACTGTTATGAAGAACGCATTCAATTCCACCAGTCGCTTCGCTCGTCTTCAGTCCATGAAGACTGCTCTTGCAGGCACATATCTGTATATCCGGTTCAAGACTACAACAGGTGATGCTATGGGTATGAACATGATTTCCAAGGGTGTTGAGAAGGCTCTTCACGTCATGAAAACCGAGGCTGGCTTCGATGACATGGCCACTATCTCCGTTTCCGGAAATTTCTGTACTGACAAGAAACCCGCTGCTATTAACTGGATTGATGGTCGAGGAAAGTCGGTTGTCGCGGAGGCTATTATCCCTGGCGACGTCGTCAGAAACGTGTTGAAGAGCAATGTCGATGCTCTCGTTGAGCTTAACATTAGCAAGAACTTGATCGGCAGTGCGATGGCTGGTAGTGTTGGTGGTTTCAACGCCCATGCCGCAAATATTGTCACTGCCATTTTCTTGGCCACTGGGCAGGATCCTGCTCAGAATGTGGAGAGCAGCAACTGTATCACAATCATGAAGAAGTAAGTTATCTCTCCTCCGTGCGAAAAGTGTGTCTCGCAACTTTAAACAGAGAACTAACATCGGCTTCTTCTCACACAGTGTAAATGGGAACTTGCAAATAAGTGTTTCTATGCCTTCCATCGAAGTCGGCACCATTGGCGGCGGCACCATCCTCGAAGGCCAATCCGCCATGCTTGACATGCTTGGCGTCCGCGGTTCGCACCACACTACCCCAGGTGAGAACGCAAGACGTCTCGCTCGCATCGTCGCCGCGTCCGTCCTTGCTGGCGAACTCAGTCTATGCAGTGCTCTCGCCGCTGGGCATCTGGTACAAGCTCACATGGCGCACAATCGTGCACCACCCACAGCGCCGGCGACTAGGTCTGTGACTCCCGTCTCGGCTGCTGTTGGAGCAGCCAGAAATGCGGAGGGGCTCGCCATGACTTCTGCTAAGAAGTAATAAGTTCGGTCTGGCCGTTCCCTTTTCTTGAGTGGGTGACCCTATGGGGGGTCAGGAATACCCCTTGTATTCGATTTAATCTTCCTTTCTTCTTTTTTTTTTTCCCCTGTCACTTGACTGCTATATTTATAGAGTAGCAGAAGAAGCGAAAGCGGCAGTGCAAAGAACCCAAAAGAAATGCCGCACCCTTCTTTCTGCGACGGACACACGAACCATCTTGTTGTCCGAGTTATGTGGTTCTCGTGTTGTTGTTTATTTCACGGAGCCCCATCTGATGTATTTACGTATGAATGGTTTGTATGTAATAGCCCTTTTTGCTAATTCTTTTTTCTCTTATTCGCTTTTTGTTGCCGTCAGATATACACATACAAAGGGCGTGCGTATTTCACAGTCGTCACCTATTAAAGAAACCATATCACAAACTTTAGATTTTAGATTTTACCTTTTTTCTAGCTATCCTTTTTCTCATTGCTATTTTTTCTCCAGCTAGCCAGTGTATAAGGAAGTATACGTAGAAGCACTGTTGATGGAGAATCTCATCGAGCTAAGTCCGTCATACATGGTCTCGAGGTGACCAACACAGAGAGGTCTGCGGAGATACAACAGACAATATGTGCATAAGCCGCTAGATCGACGATATCCAGACCAACATCGTAGCCATTTCTCTCATCCAATAAATCTTGTATACGAAGGGACCCTGCATTCCCCGTTAATCTCGCGAGACGGAAACGGGCAGGTGAAGCCCCCCAATAAAACGAACGGCCAAGACGAACGCGAAGAGGGAGAGAGTATCTTTTCGTTTTATCCTTCTCTTGTTCAGGGTTTTAGCTTTGATATATACAGTTTTAATGAATGATCCAAGTTATAGTGCCCTTTTAGATGACTTTAATACTGGTAGGTAGGAAACGCCAGTCGAGCAATATATGGAAATATATATATATATATCGTCCCCAGGGATTGTTGTGCCTTGAAGCATACACTTACCTAGATTTCGGGACCATTTATACTTCTTTATATGACGTGCAACCCTGCTAAACTTCTTCTGATGTGACTTTTCTTCGTGTTATCCTTGTAGACAGTAGAATTTAATATCCTCCTGGGGCAAAAACAAGCGCTATTTCACGTGTTGTTTTCATATCCCTTATGCAGGGAAACCATGTATGGAGTAAGCGTGGAAAATTAACAGTATTAGACACACACACACACACAAAAGTGTCACAGCGAGAAGATATTTTTCATCGACGGCTATGTCAAATACCAGAGAATGACTTTATCGTAATAATGAGTTGGATATGCTCACCTCCATGTTTATACTTCACGATGTCAGCCCCTGAGAAAGCGTGGAGGAAATCACGTGTAACTCCACGTGACGCGCGGGAGTGAGATCTATAAAAAGCAACAATACGAGCATGCGCATTTCTAGTGGAACGGCGCGCTGGGGGGATGCGTGAATTTGAACTTGGGGGGAGAGTAGATACTGACACAGGGTGGCCGTTGGAGATTAACTTTACCTTGACACCGGTACTTATCCAGAGTACTCTGTAGAGTCCACTGTTAGTATTTAAAGCAATCACTGCGGCTTTAAATTACCAGCCCGGGTGTGTCGGTATTTTTGCCGTTTTGGGAGGTCAGGGAGTAAGCGTCCATGGCTGCTGATTGGCCCGCACCCGGGACATGGTCTCGACCTCGAAAAAGGAGGCTAATCTGCGTGTCCTTCAAACAAGCGGCCCTGAATCCACAGAGTTGTCAACGCTCCTTTTCCGATCTCCAGCTCGCATCGTGATGACTGGGCTGTGAGCTCTTCCGTTCTCTATCTTCTTCTGCATCCAACCGGTTTGTTCTTCTGCCCTCTAGCACGGCCCATTCCAGTCCTTTCGAGCCACCGACCTGTTTGACCGTCTTTGTTTTCCGGCCCTTTCTGGTCTCATTTTTACTTCCCCAAGTCGCGCCCACCGCCTTATGCCTACAGTATCTTGACGATAATATCGATACCGCGTTACGACCCTTTTTCATTATTTCCACATTTCGCTGGCGCATTTGTTTGATCGGGTTCTCGCTTTCAACATTGAGACCTTTCCTCTGCCAATTCCGTCGCCGATTCTGAAACACCGCGGGTCGATATTCTACTTTTGGTACGCTTAGAGGCGTTGAAAGAAAAAATCAGGGGGACCACAACCGATTGACTTTGCCGCAAATGTATGATTCGTTGAATGTTATGACCGTACTGTGATTGGTCGGACTGCGACAATGCCACCGGCATCTACAGATGGGAGTGAATGGTCGGGGATAAACCAGTATCAGTCGTTGGGTAGTAGATCGGACCTGCCATCGCCAAATCCCTCCATTCCATCAAGTCGAGGAGGAGCCTTCACCTCCCCACCCGCTTCTGGTCCGCCACCATTCAGCCCCCTCGAATTAAACCCCAGCTCCAATGGCCTTGCGCCGCGCCGGCCGCCAGACGGCACAGATATCCCTTCACCGCGTAGTTCAATCGCGTCGAGATCCCGAGCGAGCGACGGAGGTCTGTCAGATCAAAGGGGTCGAAGATATAAAATGATGGAGGAGATGCTATTAAAACATTACAATGTGCTTAAACGATTTCTCCAACGGCCGCTCGCACAGGATTCGCAAAACCAGCGGTCGAACAAGGCAAAAGACAAGCTACTGAGGCTTTCGGCCGTCCAGTTCCACGAGTTAAGCACTGATGTTTATGATGAGCTTCTCCGTCGACAAGCAGCAGCTGGCCGGCCTGGACCGCCTCGACCAGATGTTCCGCCCTCCTTACCCCCGAGGCAGGAATTTCACGAGAAGCGCAACCAAGCACGCCAAAAGCTATCTTCCCTTCAACAGCAGCGGTTCAAGGATCTAGCCACGGATGTTTTCTGCGAGTTAGAGCGGCGCTTTCCCCATTTTCCCGGAGCGGATTTGAGTCGCAGAGCAAGTCCTGCTCCAAGTTTACGAGGCGGCTACGGCCCGCCCGGGCCAAATGGGCCAAACGGTTATCCACCTCGTCGCGAGTCCAATGGACAGTACGGATACCCTCCGAATGGCTACCCTGCTGGTCCAAGGCCCCCGTCACGGGGACCTCCCGGTGCAGCAGGAAGAGGATATCCACCTGGACCCCCAGGGCCCCCAGGCCCTCCTGGTGCGCGGTTCCCTCCCAGACACGGTTCGCTAAGCGTGTCAAATGCCGGATTGGGAATTAACGGGGAATCTATTCCTGAAAACGCCCCGTTACCGAAGACATCACAGAGCAATACGATCGTTCCTAATAAGAGTACACTTGTTGAGGATGATGATGAGTCGGCAGGGTTTGATGACGACGACGATAGACGAAGCGACGCTTTTGCGCTGGACAAAGTTCTACAAAGTAGAAGAGGTACCACTACTACATTAGGCGGCTTCGAGCGGGAGAAGCAGCTAGCGGATTCGGAGGCGCGAGTATCGTCTTTAGAGCAGAGAGTAGAGGAATTGGAGGCGCTGATCAAAGCCAAGGATGAGGAGGTTAATACACTGCGTGGCAATGAAATAGCTCAGAATAAGGTATGTTATATATCAGGTATATTTTATGACAGCTTGCTAACCTACATGCTCGCACAGAGCTTGGATTTAGAAAGACGGGAGTGGGTGGAGGCGAAAACTGAGTTGGACGAGAGACTGTCTGAAGCTCAGAATCTGAACAGTTCACTCCGCAGCGAACTGGAAAGCGCGCGAATAGAGCACCAAAGCATGGAGAGAGAACTACAGCAGCAACTAGAAATAGCTCCGGTTGGAGGAGCCTCTGGTGATAGTGAATGGAAGTCGCAGTTTGAAGAACTGAATGAAAAACACCAGAGCCTTAAGGCCGAATTGAGACAGCAGCAGGAAGTCACCGAGCAGGTGAGGCGGGAAGCTACAAACTTCCTGCAGGAAATGAAGGCCCTGTCCGAGCGGAGTGGATCGAACTGGGAACGCGAGGAGAGCCTTACAAGGGACGTACATCGGCTGGAGGAAGAGGTACAGATTTGGAAAAACCGCTATGCCAAAGCCAAGACGCAGTTACGCCATCTACGTACCTCTTCGCTAGGCCTACCAGGCCACCAACAAGATGCAAGTACTATGATACAGCAGAACGAACTGACACATCCGGATGGATTAGTCAGGGATATTCATGTTACAAAGTTCCAGATGTCGATCGATGAATTGTTACGCACTGCCCGCTCGGGAGAAATTGCTCTTGTCTTAGAGCAGATGAAGACCGTCGTGCTTGCCGTTCGTCGTATCACCCAGGACATTGAACCTTCGATTGCCAATGGAGAAGAAGGTGCTCAGCCTCTAAGTAGGGCGAAATCGAAAGTCTCCGCCACGGCGAACAATCTTATCACTGCATCGAAGAATTTCGCAAACTCCAATGGTATATCGCCTGTTTCTCTACTCGACGCTGCGGCCTCGCACCTTACGGCCGCTGTAGTTGAGGTTGTTCGCATAGTGAAAGTCCGACCTACTCCAGCAGATGAGCTCGCTGAGGATGACGAGGAAGATTCTCTGGCTCCCATGCATTCTCCGGGTTACTTTAGTGTTGCACCAAGCCACAATAGGCTGAGCACGAATGATTCCGTATATAGTGCCATCAGCTCTCCGCGCTCAGCAAAAGCGAGAAGCCGGACAGTCTCGAGAATACCAGGATCCCGAAGTCAGATTCCCAACGGTCAAGGCGTACCGGGTGGTACTAAGCTAAGTTATGGAGCTCACGAGGTCGATCATGAGCTCGAGGAACTTAGGGTGATTAACCCCTCCCCCCCCCCCCAAATTCCATCTCTCCCCAGCATTGTGTAGCTAAAAGTAGCTGACATAATGAATTATAGGTATATCTGGAGGACCAGACGGAGGGCCTTGTGCAGTCAATCCAGGGACTTGTCTCTAGTATCCGCGCTGAAGACGACATGCTAGCTGTACGAGCTCACATCGACACAATAGCTTCCGTTGTGGGTAATGTAGTTGCTTCGACGCAACACGCAATGTCCCAGCCCAGCGCAAATCCGTTGCTGGTTGAGCGTGCCGGTCCTGTCATCCAAATTTTATCCAACTGCCTGAATAAATTGACGGATACTGGACTAGAGGGTGAGGATGCTGCGGGTCCAGGCCAGACACGCGAAGTCACGAGCAAACTACCTCCGATAGCATTCCAGATCGCTAGAGAAACGAAGGAGTTGGTCCAACGGTTGGACCAGATCCAGCTCGACAATAATGGAGATGACGATGACTTCCGATGATAATCGCGGAGCTCTTTCTGACATCCTTTTTGCCAACAAACAATTTATCCTGCAATATATTTAAGACCTGATACCCTGGTAACACCTGTTTGAAGTTCTATGCTGCTCCCCACTTCCCCATCGATCGGATAGCTTCAGCCTAGTATGGGTGCCCTTTTTCCTTCTGGACCTTTTTTATTGTTTACATGAATCTTTCTTTTCCTTTTAATGGTCTTTTTTTTGTTATCCCTACATTATCTCAATCTTCACTGTTCACTATATCCATTTATCTTGGTGTAACTTGGTCTTTGGAACTCCAGCAATGTTCTTCTTCTCTCTGATTTTGGCGCAAAACATGCATATTTAGCATTTTACCCATGTGTTTCTCGTGTATACAGCCGGCTATTGGAGCCAGAACGATTTCCCTCTATTAAACCTTTCTATTTCCTTTGGGGAGTTGCCACCGTATATACACATACGTTGAGCAAATGGTCTCCTTCTGGGTTTCTTTTCCTTCCCAACCCCCTTTACACCTTTCTTGGGGGTTGGCGTATATATATATGTTTTCTCTGTTATTGTTCCTATTTGGAAAAGCTCCTTTCTTTTTGGCTGATACTATATTTTACTTTGCGTTGTATATAATGCAAGGGAAGTTTGGATACATTCTGCTAGCTTACTGGCCCCACTGTAGCCCTGTAGAACACAGCGTACGTCACATAATCATAATCCTCTATTTAACACTGACGCAGGGGGCGCAATTGTCCCATGCATGTTTGAAAGCCCAAAGGCACCGGTTATAGCAGGAGTTGGTAGTTAGTTACCCATGGCAAATCAGCGATGTTTCGCAACAGGAACTTGATAATTTTTCTTCCAAGGTTGTTGACGGAGTTGTTGGGAAGCTTCCTGGTCGGACCCACTAACATTACGTCCTCTAGCCAATGGGAAGGCAGCGTAAGCCATGAGTACGGCGAGCGGTTCACACCTCTTCCGCACAAAATTTTCCTTTTGTTTTTTTTCCAACATCAACTGCTTGACTGACTGAGAGCAAATCCAAACACTTCTACTACAGTCATCTTTGTCTAAGGGTAAGTCTGTCTTTGTTCCCTTATTTCCTGACACTTCTGCAGTTGGGCATGTGATATATGCGCGATTCCTTGGGTTTGCTATTGCAATGGCTTCTCAATGCTAGCTTTGCCGATGTTTGACTTGGAACTTGAGCTCCCCAAACAAGCATTATGAGGCAGAATTGTGATATCCTAGCCTTTGGAGGTGGCAATGGGATTAAGCACCCTCACATAAAGCTCAACCTGTTCTATGGGTGTTCCTGTTTGTTGTTAAGCACCAATGAGCCCAGCTGCATGTTGCTCCTGAAGAGCCATGCTCCCCCTGACCAGCTGCAAAACAGCGTGCATGAGCTGACTTGACTGCCGTAGTGTCGTTCGTCATAATTACCGATCTAGCCCGAAGAAGCCTAGCGCCAACAACAACTTACGCAACCCGCAAACCGCCTGACTAAGCCACCAAACAAACCAAGCAAAATGCCCCTCCTCGCTCGCTGCCCCACCTTGCTGTCAACCCCTCTTGTTTCTCTCCCCTCGCACTCCCTCTCTTCTTCTTCTCGTTTTATTTCTCTCCGTTCAGCCGCCCGTCCTTCCATCATCAGAAAACCTACCACTGTCCTATCCAGCAAACAATTCCCTCGTGCTTTCCATTCAACTCCCGCAACCATGGTCCAAACATATTTCGACGTTGAGTACGCTGATGCTGCGTCGCCAGACACAGGTAAGTTTGTGTTCTTCTTGTTTATTTCCATCAGAAGGAGGGGGAAACTTCCCCCCCATTTCGGCCCTGAGGCCCCTCCGAACCCAATTGCCATCCATCGACTTTCCATCGACTTTCCATCGTCCTTGGCCTTTTACTATCAGTGTTTTCATCAATTGAGTGCGTATTTTGACGCTGATGCTGACTGTTTTTCTTGGGTGTATCTAGCCAAGACTGAGCGCATCGTGTTCAACCTCTTCGATGCTGATGTCCCCAAGACCGCTGAGAACTTCCGTGCCCTCTGCACTGGCGAGAAGGGCTTCGGCTACAAGGGCTCTTACTTCCACCGCATCATCCCCAAGTTCATGCTTCAGGGTGGTGACTTCACCCGCGGCAATGTGAGTATTACCTGGTTCTTCTAGCGCCTTCCCGCCATCCCGCCTACCGCAAAACTATTGTGTTCTTCCTGATGTCTTTGCTGCATCATCGGCTAACAACGGTCTCTTGTGTCAATTGTAGGGAACTGGCGGCAAGTCTATCTACGGTGAGAAGTTCGCCGATGAGAACTTCAAGCGCACCCACACTGGCCCTGGTATCCTCTCCATGGCTAATGCCGGACCTAACACGTAAGTCACTTTGCCAATTCGTTCCTAACACACTTTTCTATGCTCATCATCCTCGTTTCCATCCGTGAAAACTAACATGTGTCCCCTACTTTCCTTTTAGCAACGGCTCCCAATTCTTCATCACCACCGAGAAGACCTCTTGGCTTGATGGAAAGCACGTCGTCTTCGGCGAAGTCGCTGATGAGCAGTCCTTGAAGACCGTCTTCGCCCTCGAGAAGACCGGCAGCAGCTCCGGTACTATCAAAACCAGCGTCAAGCCTAGAATCGTCGATGCTGGCCAGCTCTAAGCGCAGCAAAACCCAACATTTATATTCCAAATTCCGTGAAGAAAAGGAACCACACACATCTCTTGTCACTATAGGGAGAGAGGAAAAGTGGGTGAAGAAGATAAGGAGAGGAAAAGGGGAAGGGGGGGATAGTTTAACTGGGAGGCTGTCTCAAAATCAAATAATACTTTTGAACTTCCTACAGTCAAATCAACTATCAAACTGTGATCCCTTTTCTAATCTTTTATTTTACATCCATTTCTTCATAAGTAAGCAGTGTCTCTATCACTGGTGTATTCTGTTGTAACTCTGTTTCATCTGCAGCATTGCATGTAACCAACAGTAGTTTCAACACCATATCTTAAAAGTATGTACATACAAAGTAAAGCATCCTATGAAACTGCGTAGCTTTTGTCCTGTACACCCAGGGAAAAACAAAAAAGAAAACGTTAGTTTGATGCTTGAGCCTCCTCCACATCTCGAACAGTGGGGGGCGCACACCCGCCCGCCGCAGGAGGGGCGATGAAACGGCCAGTCGGCTTTTAGGACAGCTTTTCTCCGGGTAAAATAACGTACATACCCGTGCTATGCACTTGCATGTTGGGAAAATCACATGAGAGGCGTTTTTTTTCTTTTCTTTTTGGGGGGTTCTTTTTTTTGATGGGCGTGGTGGGAAAACGGGAAGACCCCCGCGTTTTAGTTAGGTAGTAGGTAGTCGGTTAGAGAGAGCCAAGCAGGATGCAAGCGGGAAACGAAAAACAAGTTTGTTTTTGTTGTTGTGGCCTCATTTCAAGGTATATTGGTGTTTATCTATCTATCTGCCTAGACTAATGGGAGACTTCGAAGCTGGGCTTTATTTATATAATTTGAAGGCAGATGAGAGAGGAGGATAAGGGCAGACAGACATGTTAGTTTGTAATTATGGAAGAGACGCCCCCACCACTACATCCGCGCGCCCTTCTCATCGTTCATAGCTGCGCAAGGTACCCCCGCCGCGCAGTAGTCTCATCAACGATCAAGTAAATATGATACATTGGGGTGCATTTGTTTACAACCGCTGAACGCCCCCCAGCCGTGTGTGAAGTACGTCGTTCCGTTAGTGGAGCGTGGAGATGGAATATTCTAGCCATTTTTGGAACGGCGCAAGAAGATTGCTGGTATGTATAAGTCTGTGACGGTTGAATACATGGAAGGAGGACGGGTGTGGCCTATAGTAATATGTTAGGCCTCGGATTATTTTGGAAGGTGTAGCTTATGATTGTTCAAGAGGGTGTGTACATACTTAAGTCTTAATCTCTCGAGCCATGGCTGGAGGTTATAAGCTAGTTTCCACAGTTTCCGTAATAGCTCCCAGGAGTGAGATGTTGTGAAGCATCCGTGGTCGAGAGTACCTCCTCATCTCACTCCCAGCTTGACTAGGCCATATTGATAGGGGGACTAGATCGTCCGTAGACTCATGGTGAGGTCTAAACGCCAATTTTATTGCAATGCAATATCCCTCTTGGTGATGGCCATCACTATTCACCTCCGTGCCCGACTTCCCCTTCCAACACCTTCCTTCCCGCCGCCTTTATAACCCCATTCAATATCTGCCTAACCTGTTTGCACCCATCGATTCCAACAGCAAACATAGTCTCCAAGTAAGATACATGCACGCCAGATTCCATCTGAACGACGGAAATGACTTGATTCTCCTCGTCCTCGTCCATTGAGACGAAGTCGCTCGTAGGATTCGTATTTGCAACAGTCATGAATGGGAGCTCGAGTTCTTCTGGAGCCGACATATCGAGGAGAGGATCAAGACCTTCGTTTATACCTCCCACGCGGGGCTCCTCTGTGGGGGCTGGTGTCGAGGCGCGCCCGCTCATACCAACGGTGCAGGCACAGAGTAAACTAGGCATTGGTATGCCTGCGTCGACGAGGGCGAGGGTACAGGCATTTATGCACGCGGCGAAGAGGGAGCCGTCTGATGAAAGTACAGATATATGGAGAGATATCGTACTGTGGGGGTAGATATGGGTGTGCAAATGTGGTTGGAAGGCGTCGCGCAGAGAGGTTGCGAGGTCGGTTGAGGCTTGTCTATTTTCCCACTTGGATTAATGACATTGTAAGATGGGGAATGGAACTGAGGATATGGGAGTTTTTTTTTTACTGACCTATCCCCGCCGCCCCCGCCAACCGCATTTCTCTTTTTTCGATCAACGCCAGAAAACCCTGCAATGTTCACGGCAACAGATACAACAGCTCCATCACGAGCTCCGCCTCCCGCGTCTGACCGTCGTCCTTCTGCTGGCCCGTGAACCGTACATATGACAACTGTGTTTCCCATGGTCAGGTAGGAGGAGCCGGAACTAGCTGGGTTTGTGGATATCTGAGCTTGCATTAAACGCAGCTCGTTCCATCGCCGGCCATCTAGTCGTAGCCGGGTTAGACGGTACGTAGTCGAAGTATCGAGCGGCATCTCAAAGAGAGAGCGGAGTTGATTCCTTTTTTAGCGAGTTGAGTGATTCCCTTGGAGTCCAATAGAGCTGGCTGCTCTGCAAATGCCAAATATCAGATCGTGAATGCTGGGTGGAAAATGTGTGGGTGAGAAGGAAAAAGAGCTGGAAGTTCACTAAGGAGCCAAATGAAAATGAGAGTCATGTAAAATATTCCTTCCAAACCCCCGACGGCAATTGAATGCAAGAAAAATTTGTGTATTGGGAGAATCAGCTCAAATATCATAGCTCTATGTTAACAAAGCCAAATTTCGCATCTGTAGGAGAGCTTTCTTGCTAACCTTGGAAATTTGAGGTTCAGGTCATGTGATCAGGCGTGAGAGTTTCGCGTTGGTTCACGGTCCTCATTCCCCGCATCAAAGAGTCATGCAGCTGCACGCGACAGGCATCGCAATATGACGTATTCCACTTAGGCACGGAAAATGGCACCGAACTGGGAGCTAGAGGACTCTGACGCCTCGACGATAAGTGGATTAGATGAAGATGATGATCTGGGAGTCACACCCACCTATATCAAGAGAGCGCGACGTGAGGGCGGCAGCAGTATGTTACTATCTAGTCCTGAGCCTTTACCAGAAGTTTTAGAGGCTAACAGATGCCCGTTTCAGGCCATGGCTCACCCGGCGGTACCCTAGGAACCACGGATAATGCGAGTAATCCCATGGAGCCAACTTCTCCCGTCAACCAGCCTGTCAACGAGCCAATGGCGTCTGACAGTAGCGAGGACGACAACGAGGACTTTAACGATGGGGAAGCTGCCTACCAAAAGTTCAAGAACCGCAAGAGTTTGAAACGCAAACGGATCGCGGCTAACACTCGTAAAGCTCGGGAAACTAGGAAGTCCTCTATTGTCAGAAGGACAGCGGAAAAAGAATCGAGGAGGAAGCCGCAGAAACAGCTGAGAGACTTTGGAGAACTGTCTTCCGACGACGATATGATGGAGGATACACTCCCTGACTATCTGAAAAAGCGTCGTGCAATGTTTGAGAGAGAAACAGAAGAATTGAAGCAAGCTGGGCTCAAAGTTCCCCCATCTTTCGACGACGTGGATTTCTCTGACGATGAACGACTTGAAGATTTGGAAGAGAGGCCAAACTTTCAGGAGATCATACCTTCGCGGAGCTACGAAGATATTGAGCTGCCAGATTCCCGGGGTTTGATCCCAGCACCGATTGCACAATGGTTGCGTGATTACCAGGTGACAGGTACAAGTTTCCTCCATGAGTTATTCGTCTTTCAGAAGGGTGGAATCCTAGGGGATGATATGGGCCTAGGGAAGACTGTTCAAGTGATAGCTTTCTTGGCTGCGGCATGTGGGAAAACTGGGGATGAAAGGGATGGCAAACGCATGCGCAAGATACGAAGGAAACCTGACAAGAGATGGTACCCTCGTACTTTGATAATATGCCCTGGGACTCTTATTCAGAATTGGAGGTCGGAATTTAAGCGATGGGGGTGGTGGCATGTTGAAGTGTACCATGACAAGGGTAAAGAAGTAGCTCTACAGGCAGCTGCTTCTGGAAGAGTGGAGGTCCTCATTACAACATATAGGACCTATGTTCTCAACAAGGGTGCCTTGAATATGATCGATTGGGACTGTGTAGTTGCGGATGAGTGCCATATCTTCAAGGAGCGAAAGTCGGAAACAGCTCAGTCAATGAATGAGCTGAATGCCCTCTGCAGAATTGGCCTTACCGGCACAGCAATCCAGAACAAGTATGAAGAGTTGTGGACCCTGCTTAATTGGACAAACCCTGGGAGGTTTGGTCCAGTTTCGACTTGGAAGACGATTATCTGCGAGCCTTTGAAGATAGGCCAGTCACACGACGCAACACATTACCAGCTCAATAAAGCTAGAAAGACCGCCAATAAGCTCGTTCAGAATCTTCTCCCTCCGTTTTTTGTCCGCCGAATGAAATCTCTTATCGCTGACCAGCTGCCGAAGAAGACGGATCGTGTAGTCTTCTGCCCGCTTACCGACACCCAAGCTGCTGCGTACGAGAACTTTCTAGAGAGCGACGTGATCGACTATATAAAAACTTCATCTGATATGTGTCACTGCGGCTCAGGAAAGAAGTCTGGCTGGTGCTGTCGCATGTATTTGCCTCAAGGCGGCAAATGGCAAAGCTATGTGTTTCCAGCCATTTCAAACCTGCAGAAGCTGAGCAACCACCTCGCGATTCTTATTCCACAGGCAGCGGACTCGAACGAAAAACAAGACAAGGATCTCGAAATGTTGCAGATAGCTGTTCCTGACCAGTGGCGAGAACTTTATCGCAGCCGAGACTCGATTATGAATTACTCTAACCCTGAGTTCTGTGGGAAATGGAGGGTGCTGAGAAAGCTGCTAAAATGGTGGCATGCAAACGGAGACAAGGTCCTTGTCTTTTCTCATAGTGTCAGGTTGCTGAAGATGCTGCAGATGCTGTTTGTCAATACAAGCTACAACGTCAGCTACTTGGATGGTGCCATGAGTTACGGCGATAGAGCTAAAGTGGTCGACGAATTCAACTCCGATCCTCGCCAATTCGTCTTCCTTATATCTACTAGAGCAGGTGGAGTGGGCCTCAATATCACGTCCGCGAACAAAGTCGTTGTCGTTGACCCAAACTGGAACCCGTCTTATGACCTTCAAGCCCAAGACCGTGCATATCGTATTGGTCAAGCCCGGGATGTGGAAGTATTTCGGCTGATATCAGCGGGAACAATAGAGGAGATTGTTTACGCTCGTCAGATCTACAAACAACAACAGGCAAATATCGGATATACTGCTAGCTCAGAGCGCCGGTACTTCAAAGGTGTCCAGGAGAAGAAGGACCAAAAGGGCGAGATATTTGGACTATCGAACCTCTTCCAATATCAAACCAATGTCGTACTTCGGGACATTGTTAACAAGACTAATGTAGCTGAAAGCAAAGCCGGTGTTTCGATCGCCGACCTTCCGGTGAGTGAAGGCGATGGGGATGGTGACGGCGACGAGCAGGCGCCCGGGCCAACTGGGAACGATGATGATGATGGTGCAATGAGCCAGCTTGCAGCGATAATTCGCGGAGATCAGGGACCATCAAGGAGAACAAGCGAAGGCAGGAGGGCCGTTGTTCCTGCAAAACACGATCCTATCCAGGCAATTCTAGTGAGAGCAGGGGTTGAATATACTCACGAGAACTCGGAAGTGATTGGATCCTCTAAGATCGAAGAGAAACTTAGCCGTCGTGCTGAGATGGCAGTCGAGGGGGCAAGTTTGGGCGCCGAACAAGTCTTCAAGTCTTCGCAAGACTATGTCGCGTGTAGCACGCCCAGCCAAGGCGGCAGCAGGCCAATCAAGTTCAAATACCATCCACGGCCGGATGTTATGAAACGGCAATTCTGCAGCATGGCGAAACGATATGGATTTGATAGTGCGGTGGAATTCGCGCTGGTTGTTGAAGGCATGACCCAAGCTGAGAGAAGATTGTGGCTGGAGCGCTGGTATCGTGAGCGTCATGGACGTCTCGTTAGTGGATCAAGCACGCCCACCGTAAAAACATCCTCGAAACCGGTTGTGATCCCTGACTGAGAATTGAGAATGACCTGGGAACTTTTGTAACGCCTTGAGATCGAACAAATGTCGCTCCCCTAGGCTGCTTTTTTCAAAACATCCTTATTTTAGGATAGGGCATCAACAATCGCCCGGATTATGTGTCCCGCAGGACGATATATACATATATATATATACGCAGAACGTCTGCTGAGCTGGAGTTATGGAGGCGACTTTGCGAGTTCTACACGAGCTTACTGGGGTTGTCGTTCCATGGGAGACATTCATGATAGGGAAGACGGGAACTACGAGCTTGAAGGAAGTTAGTTCACGGAGATGGAAGCAGTTCCGTTGGCTGCTCTTCAGAAGAGACACTGAGGCTATGCGGGCATATAGACTACTGTTTGACTATGAACTGGTTTATATCATGCTCAATTCAATTCAGGAGATGGCGGTCTAAGCTCGATAAAGGCGAATGGGAATATTCGAAGAGTGTATCAACTAGAATCCGCTCTGAAGCTGAACAAGTGTAACGGAGAGGCAGTCTTATTTAAAAACTGCCTCACCCTGTGTGAGATAAAAAAAACAAGACAAAAGACGATATCAAATGGATATTATCAGAAGACCACTGAAGCACCGTAAAACTCCACGCTTGAAACACCATAATAACACATGAAAGATGTAATAAAACATATTAACTCCCAACAGCTGACAGTGTCAAAGCCAAGAAAGAGTCCATAGCGCAGGCAGATTCGGGTATTTCTCTTGCCATTGCGCAAGAATCTCCGGCACCTTCTCATCGAAACTCTTCCTTGCCTCGCCGTTCCCTTGATCCCATCCAGTCGTTCCATTCACACGTCGCTCCTTGTCAGCCGCATCATTTAACCTGTTCGCTAGATCAAGTATTGCCTTGCTGCCAACCAGCGCTTCTTCATGGTTGTCTCTAATATCGACATTGAAGACGTGGACAGGACGATTCAAGGGAGCCCCTCGATTCATCAAATCATCCACCACAGCATCCCAGCACCGCTCCTCGCAGGTTATTATAACATCGACCAAACCCCCTTCAGTTCCCAGAGCTCCCTTATCCCCTCTAGACACATGATCTAATCGGGGCATTCCAGGGACCCAGGCTTGAAATCGCTCAGGTCCCCATTTCACACCCTTATTACGCTCCAACATGGGCAGAACTCCGTTATTACGGTATAATCGCGGGTCTTTCGTCTGTAACTCATCGTAGATATGACTGTATGATACGGAGTTGAAGTTGTATACATTAGGCTGAGTGATCGACGGCCCTGGCAAGCGGACCAGCGAGCCTGTGCCGAAGGAGATTACGGGATATGAAGATGGGGGTGCTGCCAGGCGATTGTGCGCTTCCATAGACCGATTCTGATTGGCAGCACATACTGTACAGAACTTAAGTTTGTAGGATGTAGATGTTGGATGAGGGGGTGTGGCTGATGCGTTTTCCGCTGTCCCGTCTACTCCTGCTTCGGGTGTGGTTGTGGTTGTGGTCGGAGTCTCTGGGGGAGGGGGAGGAGGCGGTGGTGGTGGTTGTAGAGGGCTGGGCGTTAGTGGCTTCGAGCCCGCGTGGGCAAGGCGCGGATCTGCGGCCATATTGTCGTGCTTCTGCCTCGATATGAGCCGAGAGTGGATATCACAATCAGATATTTAGGTGGTTAAGAGGTCGTAAATCTGAGCGGACAGTTTGGGCTGATGTCAAGGAGGGTGAAAAATCAGATCAGCTATGCTCCATGTTCCCTTTTGAGAATTGTCTGTTAGCAAAACTAATCCCCTAAGTTGACAAGATACAGAAGAAGAGCAAGAAGGTAAGTCTTTAAGTGACACACGATTATCAGGCTAAAAAAGTTGCGTATAATAAGAGTTTATCCTCATGGGAAAATAGGACAGCTCCAATAAAAAGGTTCATCATTTGAATTGAGTGTGACTAGGGAGAAAAAAGGGAGTGGAAGGATGAGACTGAGAACATCAAATAGCTTACCTTGATAGATGCGCGCATTCCTCCTGCTGTCTAATATTCAGTCTACCATTGCGCATTGAATTTGAATTGGAGAGTGAAACAAAGAGAGAATGCAGTTTGTGAGGAAGTTGGAGCACAAGCGAGTTTTGAGCCATAAATACCTAGGTAGCTTAGTCATCAGAACACCAGCACCTCCGATCACATGATATGAGCGTGTCGTCCTTGAGCCATAGATAGTGCAATAGATTGTAGACAATAAATAAATAGCTGGCAATAATAATACGGGGTGACTGGTGAAAGGACTACAGGTGTAATGGCACACAATAAGAGCAAGGAAACTGGTAACTCTACAGAGTGCATTTAAATCGATCACCTTGGTCCTATTACGCATCGGCTTTTCTAGCTTTGAACTTACTATCAAAATGCGTGAAATCGTGCCTCTCCCTCTCCTTCCACCCGATTATTCCCCCTTGTTCGGCTAGAGAATTTTCCGTGGCTAATTTGATAATCCCTTATTTCTGGTTTCTACCTGCAGGTAAATCTTGAAATTGGTCTAGAAGTTTGTGTTCTCTTGTTCCTCTCTCCATCTCCCTAGGGTCTCTCTGTGACGACTGACTGACAGCAACAACAACAACTACTACAATAGGGAGTTGATCTCGCCTCCGAATTCTGGTCTGTTAATCAGCTACTATCAAAATATACGTCCCAATTGGCAAAGAACCCCCCTATAAGGGCTCTGCTCTCCAGACCGTAGGCAAGTCCCTGGGCTAGGGTCTGATTTCCTCTTTTACTGCTAGGAACAAAATTTCTCCTGAAAATGGCCTTGACACATCTGGCAGGTAATCTTGACATTCCTTTTTTTGTCACGGCTAAAACTACATAAATGCTAGTACATTCTGTAGGGTGGGTTTCATTGACTCCAGTAAATTTTCCAGCTATTCAGGTCAGCTTGACCTCGAGCGCGCGGGCATTCCTGTTTATTTCAAGGAGGTATGTTTTCCGCGAGCTTTGAGTCTTTCTGTTCACTACCAGGGATCATGAGCCCCTAAGAGCATAAAAGACCCCAGAAGGCAAATACATGCGACGTTCGATTCTTGCCGATCGCGGCCCTTACCTCAGCGGACGTTTAAGTGACCGTCATCTCTATGACGCCCGTAACATAATACAAGGCAACTCTGATGCCGGAAATGTTTGGGCCAAAGGGTTCTACGCTGATGGCACTGAGACGGCCCATCGGATCATCGATTTAGTCCGCCGTGAGGTTGAGGAGTGCGACTGCTTCCAAGGCTTCCAGATGACGCATAGCATTGGGCGGGTCGGGTGGCGGGCTAGCTTCACTTCTCCTTCAGAAGATCAGGGAGGAAATAGGGGATGATATGATTGCAACCTTTTCTATTGTGCCTCGATATAGTACCATGTCTTGCGATATTCTCTGGCCGTACAATGCTAGTCTCTCTTTGAACCAGATAGATTCGCTTTCAGATCTGACATTTTTCCTTCACACCACGGTAAGAAAGAATAAATAATAAAACACTGCGTCCATATCCCGAAGATACCCACGCTGACTTAAAACCTCAATCTCTTGAGGAGATAACATTGAAACTTTGCCAAAGTACGGGACGGAGATGCTATGAGCTTGCATCTAATGCCCTCTCTAGCATCACCAGTGCCTTCGGGTTTCCTAGCCAAGTCAATGGTGATCTCCGCCGGTTATACATGAACATGGTTCCATTATCGCCTTCTCTATCCTACTTGTCCGTTGGCTCCGTCCCTAAACCTCAGATTCCGACCACCACCACCAGCAGCAGCTCTATCCCGCCCGATGAACTAGTCCGCCATATGTTTGATCCGGATAATATGATGACGTCTCTTTATCAGTTTGGTGGGCGCAGAAACCCCCGCAGCTTAGCATTCGGAGCCCATTTGTAAGAGCTCCCATCCCATCCCCCATCAACTAAAAAAGAGGTGTGCTATCTTACCTCCCCCTCTCAATATACTGTAGTTGCGGCAAAAATTCAATGAGAGCAGTTGAAGCAGAAATGCGCATTCTTCAACAAAGTGGACAATCACGATCAGGAAATACAAGTCGCACCGATTCCATGCATGATTGGACGATATCACACAACCATAGCCAGGGCCACACCTACACCTCCTTTTGCCCTGTCCCGACACATGGCTTTGAGACTTCGTGTGCTTATTTTGGCAACTTCACGTCCATACGACATACCTTCTCCACGATTTTGGATCGGTTCGACGGCCTCTATAGTCGAAGGAGCTTTGTTCACTTTTACACCTCTGAGGGGATGGATAAGATGGAGTTTGTGGAGGCTAGGGAGCTTTTATGTGACCTTGTTGAGAGGTATAAAGAGGTGGAAGCCGAATTTCGCAGCGGTGATGGGGGGCTCTGATGTCCACTATTAGCTGAGAGATTGTTTACACAAGAAATAATAAATATGCATTCAATAGAGGCTATCTAGATCGGCTCCTAAATAGCCATTGACCAGCAACTAGAAGATGTACATCCATAATATAGAAATGAGCTGCTTGTTTATCCATTTTATCATCAAATCAATAGCCCCGATTTTGTTGTCCGTACGGCTTTCTACTCTCATCCAACGTCATCGTGCACAGGTAAGCAACCAATGTTCATAATTTCAAGTAAATGTCAACTCCCCCAATCCTTTCTGTGACAGATTCAGCCCAAGACTTCGGAAACGTTCGATATGTGTGCATACATATGCAGCTTTTCTATCTTTCTATAAATGACGGGATAACTTCATCGCAAACCAACATCCTTTCCCAGCCAACATGGAGGTGGGATTAGTCATTCATATTTTTTCCATGTGAGAAGGATAGATATAGCCACTACTAGCAGAGCCTGGGGTTAACCCTTTTGGCCCAGTGGTAACGACATTCCACTGGCGTACTCTGTCTGTATGCTCGTTTGGTATAATTGTTACGTCGGGCTTCTGAGACACTCGTTCAATTCAAGCCCGCGTTACTGGCAGCTGATATCAAGATCCTAGATCACATGCCGAGGCACCTTTCCGGATAGCTCCCAGAATGCGGAGTATGGGGGTCCTTGCCACTTGGACACGCGAAGAAACTCCACCAGGAAGAGCCAGCGTCATGGCTCCAGCTCTTATGTTAATAAATTCCGACGGACTATCCCTTGTATTATTAGACGCAACGATCGTTGTGCTCTCTCTGTCCAGCTCTGCGCAATACATTAATCTCGCTCGCAGACCCCTCAGATAGATAGTACCCTGCTGACCCAGTCGTTACGCTCATTTTACTCTGGCTACTACTATATGCTAGAGATCGAGACCGAAATAATTCAAACTCTCAAGAGAATCTTACGGGCCTGACGACCCAGAATCGTGTCGAAAAATGGAACCGTCTAGCTCGACGAAGGGCTTCTTCCAAGCTCATCCCACCGTCCCATCCCAGCTACAGGAAGACGCAGTTTTTCGTCGAATCATTTCTCTGCATTTACCCTCTCCTACTCCCACCGAGGCGTTAGAAGACCTATCCCGTTTTTCCAATCTCGTGCTATCAAGGCGCGTTTTGGCACACGGCGCAGATGCGGAGCGCAACCTACCGTACTTGCGTCCTCTGACCACATTCGGTGTGGAAAACAAACAGGATCCTCTAGTGACAAGCGAAGGGTGGCGCTCACTTCAAGATATAGGGATAAGTGAGGGAATAGTTGGACTTGGTTATATATTTAATGATGGAGTACGTTGGAATAATCGATCTTATCAGTTTATCAAATACCATCTGTGGACAGGAAGTGCCGCGATGGTTACCTGTCCAAGTGCGATGACGGATGGCGCAGCGCGCCTATTGGGGAAATATACCAATACTGAAAACGGCGTCATATTTGCCGAGGCAAGGAGAAGGCTCATCAGCCGTGATCCAACAATTGCGTGGACCAGTGGACAGTGGATGACCGAACGAAAAGGTGGTAGCGATGTCCGCGGGACTGAAACAGTTGCTCAAAGGATATCGGCACACGACCAAGCCAGAGATGATGTGGACGCCAACGGGGTTCTTCTTGGCCCCTGGAAAATCGACGGCTTCAAGTGGTTTTCATCGGCAACAGATGCGAACATGACCATTCTGCTGGCAAAGACGGGCCCTCAAGGCCAAGTTAGTGCTTTTTATGCACCTCTCCGAAGAAAGGTGAAGGGCGGAGTAGACGGCGAGACTGAGCTAAATGGCATCAGAATACAGAGGTTGAAAAATAAGCTGGGAACAAAGACTCTCCCAACGGCGGAACTGGAACTCAAGGGGATGAGAGGTTATCTAATTGGCCAGGAAGGCAAAGGTGTCAAGGAAATATCCACTCTTTTGAACATCACCAGAGTCTACAACATGGCAGGCGCTGTTGGTAATTGGGGAAGGGGGCTAGCTATTTCTAGATCATTTGCTCGAGTAAGGGCAATTAGTGGCAAGCTTCTAACCAACATCCCTGCTCATGTGCGCGCCCTCGCTCAGGAGCATGTGAAATATAGTGCGAATATGCATTTGGTATATCTTGTGGTCGCCTTGTTGGGTATCTCCGAAGGCCAGGATAGCAGCAACACGCAAGCGGCTCAGGCATCGATCATCCCTCAAAGCAATGAACAAGCAATGGCATTGCTCCGACTCTTAACGCCAATGGCAAAAGCCCAGACGGCGCTCCGATCTATAAAGGGGCTACGAGCTTGTATGGAAAACCTAGGCGGGGTTGGCTATCTCGAAAACGAGGATCCTATGCTGAATATAGCGAGGATATTCCGCGACACGTGTGTGCTAAGCATTTGGGAAGGGACAACGGATGTCATGGCAGACGATGTTGTCCGTGTGATGAAAGGTCGAGACGGTCAAGCCTGTTCTGCTGCAGTTCAGAGCTGGGTTGAGCATGCCTTGCAAGTTGCTATCAAACATGGTTTTGTCCCAGAAGCTCAAAAGTTGAAAGGCTTGTGGGAGGGCTGGGCGAATGACACTAAAACGAAAGACGGGGAGCGGCTGAGGTGGGAAGGTAGGAAATACATGGCCACGTTGGAGAGGATTGTATGCGGCTGTCTCCTGATTTTGGATGCCACGAGGGACAATGACCCTGTGTCGCGAGAGATTGCAAGGCGCTGGATCCAGCCGCAGGCAGAGCTTTACGACTCCTGGAAGGTCGAGACAGCGTGGGATAAGAAGATCGTGTTTGGCGGTGATGAGAGCGCAACCGCCCGGCTGTAGGATTAGACTCAAGATGTCCACTTTCAATTAACAATTTATCTTCGTGTACATAGTACTATGTATCTACTAGACTGAATAAAGCCGTTGCAAGATTATTGTAGAGCTTCGTATATCTATTTGTTTCTCATCGCACGTTGGTCGGTTTTTGTACCCTGATCACGTGTTAATTAGGAGCCCCAACGTCATTGACAAGATAAGTAACTTTGAAGCTTGCATCGTATCTCTATGATATTAAAAGTGGGTGTCTTGGTCAATTATTTGCAGAGACTATGCGTACCTAATATCAAATACGCAACAATTTCGTCCACTGTAAGGGACAAACATAGGTGGTTTTCGAGCAGACCATCAACATGGCTTCTAGCGGACCACCAGCGGCAGAAGTATCCCACGCTGACTTCCGCCCCGCCTTAATCGTGGTCGACGTGCAGGAGGACTTTTGCCCACCGGTGGGTTCCACTCCTCAATTACTCGTACCAGACGTACAATGTCTACTAACTTGTGGAGGCAAAATTGGTTGCTCCTCTTTTCATTATTATTAGAATGGTACTCTCGCAGTTCCAAATGGTCGCTCAATTGCGCCGATAATAAACCAACTCCTAGCCCTCCGCGGGTTTGTCGTTAGGGTCGCGACGCAGGATTTTCATCCAGTGGACCATGTATCGTTTGCGACGAACCACTCGCCGCCGAATAACCGACCATATGAGAGTTTCATCGAGATGAAAAATCCGGCTGTGGGGAAGAAGGAATCCGAGACCAAGCCACAAAGGCTCTGGCCCGTTCATTGCGTCCAGGAGTCACCGGGTGCAGCTATAATCCCGGAGATCGAGATTGATAAGATTGATGTGTTTGTGACGAAGGGGATGGATGCGCGGGTGGAGATGTATTCTGCGTTTGCTGATGCGTTTGGGAATGACTCGCTGGGGACGGGGGTTAATATTGACCTCTCAGCAACGCTGAGAGAGAGGAATGTTTCGGACGTCTTTGTTGTTGGTATCGCGGGCGATTATTGTGTTAAATCTACGGCTATTGATTCCGTGAGGAAGGGTTTCAAAACCTGGGTGGTTGAAGAAGCTGTGAAGAGCGTTGATCCGGGTGCTGGGTGGGAAGCTGCAAGGAAGGAACTAGCACAGTATGGCGTTGGTGTTATCTCTGCTGGTGGACCTGAGTTGGCACGGATAAAAGCTTTGTGAGTTTCGACTTGAGAAGCGGCTTGGGGCTCTTTGTCCGGAAGTTATGTGTGTTAAGAATCCCAGACTCTTTTTTTGGTATCCTTTGTTAGAATCCTATCCCAGGCATCTAACGTATTAATATCTGATGCGGATGGGGACTTTCAAGCCATCGTGCGAGATCTCCTATTTCCTTGCAGCTTACATAGTCTGGCGTAGAGCTACACGGTGACGCACTGCTTTATGGAGCAGAACCATCCTCGACGGGAAAACTTGAGGAGGCTAAGATGATTGCGCAAACTTGGGGGTGGGAGGCTTGATTGTTCGAGTGCATACATAAGTTTATCGATCAGTATGTAAGGGGGGATGGGGGAGAAGCGGAAGTATATGTTGAACCCAACTTGAGGATCAAACCTTGTTCTTGCACCAACATTAGTACTACATTAGACATTCATCCTGGAGCAAATGTGTCTGTTTGTACATAATACCCGGCCTCGATATCTTACAAAGTAAAAGCTGTTGTCAGCCCGTTCATGAATCAAACATCTCGTTAGAGCCAGGGTGCCAACATCCACCCCAGCCTCGGCAATGATATTGATCTACCATGTTTTAAACAAGGGGTAGATTATTGACCGGGATACCTCCCCTAATCCTACTTATCACATCTTGGCGCATAAAGACGGGAAGAAACAGCAACATCAATGAACATCAATGACATCGAAATTCAGGGTTTAACACGCCTTTTGAGTGCGGTGCGGAATCGAACCCAATATAAGATCTATTCTCGCCGCTTCAATCACCTTGAAATCCTCCTGCAGGTAGACAATTCTGCTAGGATGGGCTAAGAGAGATACCGCCTTCAACGACATGACGTTTGTTAGTAGCGGAATCACACGTGGCTTCCATTGCAACGATTACCTGGCAAATATAGTGGCTTGGACCCACATTCTGCGGGGCCATGAGAGCGGGAAGCTGGCGGACAAAACCTTCCAACAAACGGTTGCAGGGAAGGGTGCCTGTGGCTGCCACTGCAAAGCAAGCTGCCGTGCAAGCGGAGCAGATTGGTAACTCCACCAACAATTTGACCAGTATGTGAGAGACGATACGGCAGCTCTTCTGGTCCCAGTTGCAGATGGTTACATGTAACGTACATACATACATACATCCGTAAATAGTCGTAACTTTTAAGACCCTAACGCAGAGCTTAACGCGGATGCCAGGGCCTAACCAGTATGATAGTGCGAGTAGCAACCACCAGCCATTATTGATCGATACTAACTCTGTGGTTTCTTCTGGTTTCTGTTATTTCTCAATTGATTCGAGATACCGACATATCGCTGCGATCACCATGAAGCTGGTTCCAACGTAACATGTTTGGAGAATCCAGTGGTGGCAATCATGGATAGCGGATCTAGAAAAGCTTGTCGTCAGCCCCTTTATTCCACTAGTGGCCATTGTCAGGCACACCACAGCCGTCCTTTGTACCACGTTCGTTCTTGAGAATTCAGGGTGTCCATCTACTGCTAGATTCTTGGGTGATATGACTTGCGGAGGGTGTAACTGAAACTGCACTTC
The DNA here is from genome assembly GCA_002573605.1 of Polytolypa hystricis UAMH7299. Taxonomy (NCBI): domain Eukaryota; kingdom Fungi; phylum Ascomycota; class Eurotiomycetes; order Onygenales; genus Polytolypa; species Polytolypa hystricis. The sequence continues at coordinate 29,860 of PDNA01000158.1, read as the reverse complement.
GATCATTAGATGGCCCATAGTGAATCCCTTCAGTGAAAGCAGAATGTAAGTATTTCTCAGTCCTATCAAACTTTTGCTAGCGTGGATGCACCTTGCATCTCTAACAGGGGACGTGATATAGATTTGCTCACTCACACCTACAGCCAGACAGGGGTTTAGATTAATTCTCGCACGGGCTGCCCATAGCATCCCGACGGCTCTGCAAACGTTTTTGAAAATGGCGCATCCTGACGTGACTCCATCCCTCGCCGGACTCTCAGCGACTTCCACGTCAGCAGTAGAAACAACAACTACAATCCTTGACGAAAAGGTCGAAGTTGCAGCGACATTGCCTTACTGGCTTGTCAACATTCCACGAGACCAATGGCCCTCGACGTGTCCTGAATACCTGCTCAATTTGCCACAGAAAACCATCGAGGTTCTTTCAAGACGAGACGAGGAATACAAGCGGCACAGCTGGGAGGAAGCGAAGAAGCTAGTAGGTTCGTAAACCCGTGGGTACAAAAGCATAGAGAACATTTTTGTCCACGGAGTTTGCATAAAATACTAATATCGGGCCAAAACTCCCAAAAACATCAACCTACATAGACTCGAATCAAATACACCTCTTTCAGCGGTTCCCGTCCGAATTCAGGAAATATCTTGAATACACAGCAAAGATAAAATCAACCTACGGTTCCGTCTTGAAGTTTGTTGTTAGCGAACGGCTGGGGTGGGGAGAAGATGATCTGAAGCCAACAGGTGCCAGACCGTTTGAACACCCAAACGACCTGAAAATTGTATACAACGATTGGCCATATGCGATCGACACGGATATCGTTCACCTGGTTGTATGGACAAAATTCGAACTCGAGGATGATCCCGCTACCGACGATTTGACTCCGCAGGCACGCAGGGAGATTGATGACTGGGTCCAGAGGACGTTTCGATCCAAGATTCCGGCAGAAAATGTGCGGGAGATTCCCTCAGCTATTTTTAACACTTTGCTAACGATCAGAGTGTAGGTCATTTGGTTTAAGAACTGGAAATCTCTCAAATCCATACATTCGATTGAACATTTCCACGTCATGCTCCGCCAGCCAGACATGGAGGTTGTGAAAGAAATAACGAACGGCGATGTCCCTTTTCTCCGGAATTTTTAAGAGCATAGAGCATTGAGAGCAAGAGGAATACAGCGGAGAGTACTAATTACGTACGGTCATTATTAGATAGAAAGGAATATCCCCCACGAAGTCCAAACCTTGCTGCTACATCCATGTTCATTGTCGCCAAACTTGTGAAACTTGCATATCCATTGTTTTCAGGGTTAGTTGAAGGGTTCGAGCTCATAAACCTTCCATAGCAGCCAGCTGTCTGAGAGTTATCTGGCATGACCCTTTTCAAGGCATATTATCAGAACTCGTGGGTTTCTCCATGCTTAGTTCCCCGGCATTTCAGCGTGGGCGAGGAAGGATGCCAGCAAACTAGGGGTGCCAGGCTAGGCTGGGCTGGACCCTACCGATGCCAATGCCGGCAAGCTTAACTTAGGTAAGCCAGACCCTAACTACCCCGCCACAGCCCACTACCCACGGCCCAGAGCGAAATCCCTGTTGGGTTGGGCAAATTATGACGAAGCGAAAACAAAAAAAAAAGTGTTGAGCTCCGGCTGCCAACAGCTGATTGCTGCCCCGTCTTCCCGTTGCGACTAAGACCTATCGTAGGATTTCCTAGCGGCGTCTTAGGCGAAGTGAAGCTTCTGGAACCCAACAGGCGGATGCACAAAATTCTCAAATTCAAAACAGAAGCGAGAATGAAAAAAAAAATGAAAAAAAGGATGAGAAGAAAGAAAGAAAGCAAGCAAGCAAGCATAAACAAACAAACACGAGCATTCCCCACGGCAAAAGCCACTATAAATTGTTCACTTGGCACACACACATATGAGCAGCTGTTTTATGTAGCCAGGCAGGGAGCACTCCGTCATACCTACCTGCGATCTTCGCTCAACGTCACTTCCTTTGCGTCCCTGTAACTTCGCCAAGTTTCCGATTTCGATGCTCGGGATTTGTCGAGTACTCAGCATTGTAAAACACTTCCCATCTGGCTGCTGCAATCAACAGCTGTAATTTATCTGCCTAGTTGACGCCTCCTTCTGCTCCACCTCGTCGACTTTCTATCCACATCCTCCCTCCCCCATTTGCCCCCAGCTTCTCACCTTGTGCTGCACAAACAGCTGCACCACATCGACACTCGCAGCGGGGTACCTGTCAAATAAATGTCTTGGAGCCTCGTACATCTTGCTTCTATGAGGTGAGAGAAGAAAGACATAGTATAGGAATTATTCGACAATAAATTAGCCATGCTTCCAAAGCTCCCCCTTGCTCACCAGCACATCGCCCATGCGCGTCGACGGTCTTCATTAGCCAGTGCGTCTCCCTAACTCTTTCCCGCCCTTGTTTCCTCCCGTCCAATTGACTAGAGGGACATGCTTTATACTGACTTGTTCGCCTTGCTACCGAAACAGGTAGCCGATCATCTCCGGAAGATGGCAGCAGACCTGGAACTCCTAGCCAGGAGGATGAGGATGTCGATCCAGATCAGGGCAATGGTATGTGGTAGCCTACTCTGTATACTCCCAGGGCGATGAGCGGATGAAATTGGGTTGTTGAGGCTTACTCTGGGTATATGATCATATTGCTAACTCTTGCTCTCTGTACCGCATCTAGTCCTGTCCAGTCTAATCGCGCAGTTACGGCCAGGTGCCGATCTCAGCAGAGTGGTGCTCCCAACCTTCATACTGGAACCGCGGTCGATGTTAGAGAGAATCACCAAGTGAGTGCAGCATAATTCCCGCAATGCCTAGTGTGAAGCAATATGCTAATTGCGAAATTCGCTGTGGACAGCTTCATGGCTCATCCTGAAACCCTTCTTCCAATGTCTCAAATCGATGATCCTCTTGAACGTTTTGTTTCCGTCATTAGATTCTACCTCAGCGGCTGGCATATCAAACCTCCGTACGTTCTAAACCTTCCTCCCCCTCCCCCTCCTCCCTCTACTCTAGGTCCCATGGCCAGCCGTCTGGCTAACACAACGGGACAGGGGCGTTAAGAAGCCGCTGAATCCAATACTGGGAGAGATTTTCACGAGTTACTGGGACTATGAGGATGGTACGCGGGGTTACTATATTTCTGAACAGACATCGCATCATCCTCCCAAGTCGAGCTATTTCTTTATGGCGCCTGAACATCACATACGCATTGATGGCACTCTGAAGCCGAGAGGCAGATTTTTAGGGAATTCAGCAGCCAGCATGATGGAAGGAATTGCGGTGTTACAATTTTTGAACCGGGGTACCGAAGGCAGAGGAGAAAGATAGTATGCAATGCTATCCCAAATTGTACGCTCCGACTTTGACTGACGTGATATTCTAGTCACGTAACTCAGCCGAACATGTATGCGCGCGGCATCCTCTGGGGGAAAATGAAATATGAACTTGGAGACCACAGCTTCGTGAGATGTCCAGAGAACGACCTAATTGCGGATATCGACTTCAAAACGAGAGGCTACTTTTCGGGAACTTATAATGCTATTGGAGGCACCATAAGGAATGAGAAAACGGGAGAGATATTTTATGAATTATCGGGACTATGGAACGGAGAAATGTTCATCAAAGACGTTGTGGTATGTATTCTGCCCTCCTCCCAAGCTCGCATGGCCCGCATTTAACTGATGGATTTGTAGACTGGCCAGAAGGAACTCCTGTTCAATGCCAGACATGCTAAACATACACCACCCCTCAGTCGACCGATCGAAGAGCAAGAGGAGCGCGAATCCCAAAGACTTTGGCATAATACCGTTCTTGCCTTGTATGACAAGAATCATCAGGTCGCCACGGCAGAGAAGACGAAAATTGAGGAAAGACAGCGAGTGGAAGCATCAACACGGGCACAAGAAGGCCTTCAATGGCACCCTAGGCTCTTCCGCCCAGTTCGAGGCGGTCCCGGTGGTTCTGAGGAGGGCGAGGAGGACCTGGATTGGATATTGAATGCGAATATGTAAGTGAAATTCTATTAACAATATCTACAATCTCGCGCGGCGCTAACAGTGGTACAAAGAGATTCGCATAACCCTACACTGGCCGCCCAGCAAATTCTTGCAGTCTATCCGATACTCAAGGGCCAGGAAGTCTCCCATGAATTCGACATACCGCCACACCATTCTCAACAGTCAGGGACCTCCACCTCGACCCCTGCTGAAGCAACAAGCCAACGTCCTGGTCAAAATAACCTTATCGATTTCGACGATGACCCGCCATCTACGACCGCAAATTCTACGCAGAATAGCTCTGGGGCATTGGTGGATCTCGGGAATGAGAAAGACGAACATTCCAAGACCTCCGATGCAGCGGGAATGATGGCACCTTTACAGCCCAATACCAGCGCCCAGCAAGGACGCCCATTGAAGAGACGCGATTCCGATGCGTCAGATATGGACATCTTTGTTGACGCCCAAGACTGAAGTTCCCTAGTTGCTTTCTACGCCTATCTCATCTCCTTTTCACTTTGATGAAGTTCACGGTACAGGCTCAGCTCGAGAACCTTGTCTAACATGGACGCTATCGCATACTGTTTGGCGTTTTTATCATCGATATCTTTTTTCGCAGCAGGCCAACAAGCCTGTTTAAAGTCTCACGAACATATATATATACCCAGGTACAAATTTCATTTGCTTTTTGGGGCCATTCGAAAAAAAGGGGAAAAAAGAGTCGGGGAAAATGGGATAATGTTGTAGGTGGACTAAGAAGAAAGCAAGAGATGTTTCCCGTTCCACCTTTAACATGATGGCAAGTAGGGTTTTTTTTTTTTTTTTTTTTGGTTTTTCTTGGATAAGTGGAAGGTATTGCTTTGCGAGGTTTATTTTGGACAACTTATATGCTAGATTTCAACATCTTCTGGCCTCCCTTTTATTTTTCTCTTTGTATGTGATTATGCATAGGAGCATTGCTTTTGACTGAGAAATCAAAAATTGGTTCCAATGGCTGCAGAAAAGCATATTTGATGTCATCCCTTTTATTTCTATCTTTCCTTGATCTCTCAACTATTTCTGCAATTTTTTTTTTTTTTGGATGAAGTGGATGGTTTTATGTGTTTTATTAAATAGACAAAGATTCCCCTTGGAAAATGACAGATCAATTTTTGGATAGTTGATTTGTTGTATGCGTTTTGTACGCGAGGATATATATACCTACGTGGATTGGAGAGAGAGAGAGCTGTTGGTGTACCCCCAACTTAATGCTATTATTTTCCCCAAGTTTATGAGGCGTGTGCATTTCGGGGCCCCTAATCCAGGAAGGAAGATGAGATTTTTGATGCTGACATTATTGCATACATATTTCATTTCATCTGACTAAAAATAATAGGGTATATATATACGCCTTTTCCCTTCCCCAAGGGCCGATTTCTGTTACCTGAGACGCCCAACCCGCAACCCAGCAGGGATATACCCCTAACTTATATAAACACAATATACAAAGACGAAAAATCAGGGGAGAGGTACATGTATATACAATGTGTGAAAAGCGTATGTGCCCAAGAGAAAAACTCCGTGCCCAAGAAAAAAAGGAAGGGGGAAGAAGTCCATGACGGAGACCAAAAATTAAAGGAACATGCAAGGCTTTAGGTATATAACTCCCCACTCACCGCGATACCTTTCTCGAAGTCTTTTCGTCGACTAGGCCTCATCGTGCCACCGATTCCAAAGGTGCTAACTCCAGCACCATCTCTATCCTCCTTCTCCTCCTCATCCATATGTCTTTCCTCCTCAAGCGCCTGCTCAATATCCTCTCTCAGCCCCAAAATATCCGGCGGTATCCTAGTCATCTGCACACTCGGCGCGCCCTTGATATACCTCAACTGCTCCGTAACATGCTCCACCAGCGACTCCAAGTACGCTTTCGAATTCTTATTTTCCAGCCTTCGCATCTCAGATAGCGGTGGGAAGAGCGAACAGTCGGGTTTGAAATGGTTGCGATAGGGGACGGTGTCGGGTAGGATCGGGTTCAGCGAGTCTTCTGCGTCGAGACAGATTGCCGTTTCGTAGGCCCAGAGTCGAGAGACGTTGCGAGGCGTGTAGCCGCCGCCACCGACGACGAGGGTGGGGAGACCAAAGGTCTTTGTGAAGGCGACGCAGGCGCCGTGGGCGCGGATGTTGAGGTTGAAACAGCCGAGTCGGTCGCAGCCGAGGCTGTCGGCGCCGCATTGTAGGACGATCGCGCCGGGCTGGAATGTGCGGATACAAGGGCCGATTACGGCTTTGAAGAGGTTGATGTAGGCGGTGTCCTCGACGCCGTCGTGTAAGGGTACGTTGATGGCATGGTTTGAGCCAGGGTTCAGCGGGTGCGTGGGCCCCGTGGTGTCGAGGCCGCCCGTGCCGGGGAAGAAGTTGTCCTTGTCGTACTTGTGGAAGGAAACTGTGAGAACGCGATCTGTCGACCAGAAAGCTTGCTCGACGCCGTCGCCATGATGCACGTCGATGTCGATGTACATAACCCGCGGGTGGACGCGCAGTAGTTGCAGGATCCCCAGGACAATGTCATTGATGTAGCAAAAACCGCTGGCCTCTGCTTTCTTCGCATGATGCAAGCCGCCAGACCAATTTATCGCGATCTCAGACTGATTGTTGCAAAGTTTCCGCGCAGCATCTATGGTTCCACCCGCGTACAGCGAGCAGTAATTGAACAGTCCGTCAAACACGGGGCAGTCGTCGCCGAAATTAAAGCCCAGCGGGTCCTTTTCATCGGCGGTTTCTTGGTCCGAGGGAATCACTTGTTGTAGGAAATCGAGGTATTCTGAGCTATGAAATTCCGCCATCTCTTCGTACGACGCGGCGCGGGTATAGTAGAGATCCATCGCATGGTGCATGCCGTAGGACATGACGAGTTGCTTTGTGAGGGTGAGCCGCCATGGTTTCATGGGATGCGACGAGCCGAAATGATGCGGTTCTACGGCCGGGTTCGCATGCCAGGAGACTCTGTAGCCCTTTGGGCGTTGGATTTCTGGATAGGCGGCATCGTGGGCGGTTTTGCGGTCGAGGCTCAGTGTTGGTTCGGCGGGGGTTGAAGGTGCGTATTCTTGCACGATTGATGATCGCGCCATGTCATGTAAAACCGGGAAGAAATGAGAGAGAATATAGGAAAAGATTGTGAGATATATATTTAAAGACGACAACTCCACATCGCCCTATTAACGCCTATTGTGCGAGTAGAAGGAGAGAATATGCAGTGATGATGAATATATGCGAGGGAAGAGAGAGCGACGGCGAATGTCTGTGTATTCAAGACCTCAAATTGGCAGCCAATCACAGCCCTTGACAATGCCAAGATAAACCATCCTTAATACATGTCCAGGTTTCTTGGCACGTGATGATCCCGATCGGGAAGGACCCATCGACGGCGGAGTCTGGAGGCAACTTCCGCATCTTTCTCTCCACTCACCCAGCGATTCTTTCACTTCGACTTCTATCATCACAGGCGTTACTCCTAGCGCTAAGGAAGTTAGCTATCTTCAAGGAACTATACTTCGTTGTTGGGGTCTGCTAGTCGCGTGGATCACGCCATCAGTTCCGTCCAAAGCAAACATGGCACAGACAGAGGACTGCTCAATGGTATTGGAGCAGTTCGTCCATGATGGTAAGAGAAACTTTCTAAACACTTCATCACGCACAACACATTCGAACTCCGTGCTAATGGTGTCTACCTGCAGTTGCAAATCTGCCCGCCGAGATTAACCACTTGATGGAAGAAATCCAAGCAAAGGACAAAACAATACAAGAATGCCGAACCCTAATAAACTCGCGCGACAACAGTCTCCAGAAATTCATAAAGATGAACGGTAGCCACACGCCGAACCCGAAGGAGGAATCGTATAGCAAGACGATTGTCCAGAACATGGACCGCTGCCAGACGCTGCAGGATGAGAAGATACTGTTGAGTGAGAAAGCATGTCTGTTGCTAGACCGCCATATTAAAAGGCTAGATGTGAAGATCCGCCATTTGCAGAGGGATGGCCTGCTCTCGGATGACCCGCCCATTCCGTCCCTGTTTAATACTAATAAGAACCAACCACAAGCTCTTAAGCAGTCATTTAATGACTCCACTCCCGCCGAAACTACATATCCTTCCCCCCTAAACCCGACCTCAGGCAATGCTATACTACAGTTCAACATTGCTCAGCGCTTAAATAACCAGACCGGCCGTCCAGCAAGCGCTGCTGGCATCGCCGCCTCACAAGCAAATACCCGCAACTCCGCCCCAGCTACCCCTGCCTCTGCAGCTCTACATCTCCAACAAAGACACCGAGAGTCGTCGGCGGGTGCTGCCGAGAACAAACGTCGCCGACTCAATGCTTCTCTCGGGACTTTGCCCGCTGCTTCTTCAAACCTCCGTCAATCGTCACTTGGTCCCGGCACACCGAAACCTGGTACTCCTGGCGCTACTCGCGCAGGCAGCGCCGGCCCACGTGCGTCATCCACAGTTAAAAAAGCCACTACGAAGAAAGTCGCGCCCCACCAACAAGTGCGCAAACTCAAAGCCAATACCACCACGGGCAAGCCATCGAAGCGCTCACCTAGTGGAAACGGCCGTCTGAAACCCGTCTCTGGGAACACTTCGACCGCCTCCCGCAAGAAATCCCCCGCCTCGACAACGGGCGTACCCGATGAAGAAGAAGACGATTCTGTCCTGAGCAGCGCCGAAGTATCCGATGTCGAGAACACCAATATATCCAGCAGCCGTCGCCAGCAGCAGGCGGCCAGAGACTCGGACGAGGATGTGGAGGAAGAGGAAGACGATGAGGGCGGCGAAGATACAAAGACATATTGTACTTGTCGGAGCGTGAGCCATGGCGACATGGTGGCGTGCGATAATGATAATTGTCCGTACGAGTGGTTTCATTGGAAATGTGTGGGGTTGACGAGGGAGCCGCTTGGGACGTGGTATTGTGAGGAGTGTAGGAAGAATTTGGGGAAGTAATTGACGGATTGGGGTTGGGTTGGATGGGATTAGCAAATGGACCTTCGATATGATATAACATGATTTTAATGATGAAAGTATTTTCTGTTTCTTCTTTTAGTTCTTCTGGAGATGGCTATTATTTCGTTTCTTGCTTTGGTCTTCTAGGGAGAGAAGAATACTCTGGTGGGTTATTTTAGACTAGAAGGTGAATAACACAGTTTTGCTTGATAAAAACAAGATCAATCGTCCCTAGGTATTCGCTCGCCATATGTATCTTGAAAAAACTTGCCATCTTATTAGCAAAAGAACACAAGACCATCATCATCAAATGTTTCTCCCCCATTCAATAGCGACAAGAAAATGAAAAACTAAATCCCTAATCTAACACCCAAACCCCCACAATAGTTCTTTTTCTTTTTGGGCTTTTTTTTGAGATGAAGCCGTTAAAAAAACAAAAAAAAGAACTCCATCGCTAAAATGCTATCGTACATGATGTGTCTGCTCCACGCAGTTTTTTTGGCTTGCATGGGCTTTTTGCGTATGCCCTTCTTTTTGCGCAGAATCCTCCACCGTTCGGTTGCTTCCGACTGTAAGAAAAATCGTATGTTGGGCTGAGGCGTCTAGTGTGTGTTTTTTTGTTGCGGAGAGAAACAGGTCTTGTGTTGCCTTGTATATCCGGTAGGGCAGGATGGTGAAAGCGTGTATGGTATGCAACCTGTACCTCGGATCAAGTGCGTGAAATAAGGGGGGTCCCCCTCCTTCTTTAAATATTCTGGGAAGAAATGTCAAGCCCCCCACATCCGCGGCCAGGTATAAGAGGGCATCGACGGCTATGGATGCTGTCAAGTATCGCGTGTATAAATCACGACATCGAGAATCTCATATAGAGATAATTCAAATATAAGTAGAAGAAGATATCATCAATCATATCCCATGAGATGAGGAACCAAAAAAAAAGGAAAGAATGCCTGCTTAAAAGGCCAGAGCTTTCTTCAGCCAATCGCCAAAGTACTCGCAATTTTCCGCGTTCACGGGTCCGCCTTCTTGGCAGAGAGCAAAGACAGGACATCGTCCGCAGGGGGCTTCGGTCATGGCGTTCGGGCCTAAGCTGAGCTCTTCCTCTTGTCCTTCTTGACCCTGCTCAGCACCACCGGGTCCCTGCAGACCTAGATCTCGCTGGAGGGAGATTTGATTCGGCCTCTTCACGCTCTTATATGCGGCTCCGTCACGGAGAGAGATCAATTTCCCGTCATAGCAGAGCATCTCTAGGAGTTGCGCGGTACTGGCTTCGCCCATGGTCACTGGCGTAAGCCCGGAACTGTTTATGGCGTTCGTGATGTCGGCCACAGTTGGGTAACCGGAGTAGGAAGGGAGGTATGGTAGGTACTGCGTTTCTTCTGAGGGCCTGGCCATTGTCTTTTGCCGTTTTTTGTTATGGCGGTCTGCTGCGGCGGCAGGATCGTAAAAGCTTCTTGAGCTCACCCAGTGCTCAATCCAGCCACCCAAGCCACGGATGAAATCGGCGTCTAGGACACCGTCTGTGAACCATGCGCCGCCAGTGACGTCTTCGCTGGGCTGCAGACCAGCCAGCATGTACATCTTCCGCTGCGGGTATTTGACATTGCGCACGGATTTTATGTAGTTTTTCTTCTCGAGAGATTTGAGGCATCGATTCACGATTGTCTGGTGCAAGCCTGTTCGGGACCTGATGGTTTGGGTCCAGACACCGCTGCGACCAGTCGAGTGGACGACGCCGTATATGAGGCGCTCTTCGGAATTGAGATTCTGAAGCCTATTTGTCGCGAGGAACGAGGTTAGTTAAAGAAGCCTTTTGGACGTAAGAGGGAAGGGATGGGACTCACTTTTCCGCGTCGGACTGGTCAATGATCTTCCATGCTAGACGGTCATCCTTGCCCTGCAGCAATCGGAGAAGACTTTGGTCGACAAGTGACTGCACACATCGCATCAACAGGCCAAGATCATCGTTGGGTATCACGCCTACGCTGAGCAGGTCTTTCTGGTAGAATAGGTGGTCGAGCGGGAAATCTGCAACGCATCGTGTGTACAGGGTAGATGCGAGCTCTTTGAAGTCTGCCGCACCACCCCTGGAGGAGCCAGCCGCCGAAGATGCGGCCATGATCGAATGATTGGAGTTGCTTTAGAGAAGAGGAGGGGTGGATCACGGTAGGGAAGCGGAAAGAGTCATAGTCGACAGACGATGCTCCATCAGAGGGAAAGAGAGGGACTGCTGCAGGAATATCGACTACTCCCTTAATGGAATGAAGGCTATTATTGGTTTTCTTATAAAACTCAAAGAAAAGAGTGTGGAAACACAGTCCACGACCACCTCACTCTGATGTGAACTTTTTTTTTACATTTTGCGGGTTGTGAGTCTAGGATGTGGGGAGCCTCATCGCCGAAGGAGAGCTCTGCGCCAAGGCTGGGCTGTGACGAGATAATACGGTATACATTACACTAGAAATAAATTAGTACCTCATTTCACAGCATTGGTTTCGTAACATACGTAACCGCGTGACCAAAGAAGCTCGAAATTTCCAGAAGCTTTCCTGCGAAAGTCAGCGAAGAAACCCCTCTTGTGCTGTGTTGTTGCCTCTCTTCTGCTACATCCTGCACAACAACACTTGATTTCTTGCGATTTCATACTTTTATCCGCCATTTTATTCGTTTGTCGTGTTGGTCTAACTCCATTATAATACTATTACACAATGGCTGACGCTCTCAAGGCCGAGGGCAACAAGGCCTTCGCTGCCAAAGACTTCAACCTGGCTGTGTAAGTGATCCTCTAATTCGGCCATGCGGAACCGGTCATTCCTCTTGTGCTCACTGAACTAACTGGACATGGAACAGTGAGAAATTCACTGAAGCAATCGCACTCGACCCAAGTAACCATGTCTTATACTCCAACCGCTCAGGCGCCTACGCTTCCCTCAAGGATTTCCAGAACGCCCTCGAGGATGCCAACAAAACTACAGAACTTAAGCCAGATTGGGTCAAGGGCTGGGGCCGAAAGGGAGCTGCCCTACACGGTGTAGGTGATCTTGGTATGTTACTGGGAATTGCGTGACAAACACTGGGGCTTGCTGCGAAGTTGATTTTTCTGACTCTTGTTTAGTTGCTGCGAATGACGCATACGAGGAAGCCCTCAAGCTAGATCCCACCAATGCGCAGGCCAAATCTGGTCTCGAATCCGTCAAACGCGCCGTAGATGCCGAAGCAAGAGCGGACGGCATGTCCGGTGATCCGTCCGGCGGGCTTGGAGGGATCTTCAACGACCCGCAGCTCATCCAGAAACTTGCAGGCAATCCCAAGACATCCTCCTTCCTCGCAGACCCTACCTTCATGGCAAAGCTCCAGAAGCTCCAACAGAACCCGAATAGCATTGGGGAGGAGATGGGGGACCCAAGGTTCTTGCAAGTCATGAGCGTTCTGCTTGGTATTGATATGTCGTTCGGTGCGCCTCCAGAAGGAGCTGGTCAATCTCAGCCCCAGGAGGCAGAAGAGGACGTTCCTATGCCCGATGCGAAGCCTTCAAGCCCTCCTAAGGCCGCGGAGCCGGAGCCGGAGCCGGAACCAGAGGATGAGGAGGCAATCGCTAATAAGAAGGCCAAGGAGGCTGCTGATGCTGAAAAGGCACTTGGCACTCAGAATTACAAGAAACGACAATTCGATGCCGCTATCGAACATTATAGTAAGGCGTGGGAGCTTCACAAGGATATCACCTATCTCACAAATCTTGGAGCGGCAAAGTTTGAGAAGGGCGATTATCAGGGCGCAGTTGAAGCTTGCGAGCAGGCGATTGCGGAGGGACGTGAGATACGGGCTGATTTCAAGATAATTGCAAAGTTTGTCCCTCTTTTTTCCCCACCCCTTAGCTCTAGAATGATGAGGTCTAACCGGAAAACAGGGCCTTTGGGAGAATTGGTACCGCTTACGAAAAGATGGGCGATCTAGCCGCCGCTATTGTTAACTACCAGAAATCTCTGACCGAGCATCGGACACCAGACATTCTCACCAAGCTTCGTAATGCAGAGAAAGCCAAGATTAAGGCTGAGAAAGATGCCTACCTTAATCCCGAAGAAGCCGAGAAGGCACGCGACCTTGGAAACCAAAAATTCAAGGATGCAGACTGGCCTGCTGCCGTGGACGCATATACGGAAATGACAAAACGCGCTCCTGAAGATCCTCGCGGATACAGCAACCGTGCTGCGGCTCTGATCAAGCTCATGGCCTTCCCCCAGGCAGTCCAGGATTGCGATGAAGCAATCAAGCGGGACCCCAAGTTTGTCCGGGCGTACCTGCGCAAGGCCCAAGCTCTATATGCTATGAAGGAGTACAACAAGTGTATGGATGTGTGCACAGAAGCGTCGGAGCAAGATGAGGCGGGAACAAGCCGTCGCGAAATCGAGCAACAACAACAGAAGGCACTGGAAGCACAATACAGTGCCCGTGCTGGCGAGACGGAAGCTGAGACGGCAGAGAGAATTCAAAAGGATCCAGAGGTAATGAAAATTCGGTGACATCCCCCTCACTGGCGAACTATATAGGCTAACCTACCCTTTTTTTAAACAATTCTAGATTATGGCCATTCTGCAAGATCCCGTCATGCAGAGCATCCTCCAGCAAGCCAAGGGCGATCCCGCCGCTCTTCAAGAGCACATGAAGAATGCCGGCGTCCGCATGCAGATACAGAAGCTGGTTGCTGCAGGTGTGATAAGGCTGGGACGGTAAACGCCTTTTTTGACGGGGGTTACTGCGGTCGTTGAAACAACTAGGTGATACGAACGATAGAAAAAAGGGGCCACGAGGGAGAAGCGACGAGATTTGCTGTTGTCAAATAATGAGTCATCAAAGACAGGTATATCGAAGTGTGTGCAGTGCATGATACGAAACACGATCATTGAAGCATTCATTTAGCATGTTTTTTTGTTTTGATATGTTTTTCACCTCCGTGTTGTGTTTTAATTTAAGGAATCTTGAAATGAAATGATGCCAGCTTTGTAAAAACTTATGGCCATTCCATTTCCCCGTGAGCAAAAAAAAAAAAAAAAAAAAAAAACAATATGGTTGCCTTTTGTCTGGTTAGCTTTCGGTGAACTACAAGATTTTTCTCATTGCATTTCCGACTTTTTGCCATCGCATACTTCATGGGAGCTCTTTTTCCTGACATATATCCATGTCCACACGTGTACGAGACACTAAAGTTCAGCCCTCTCGGGTCCTACGGCTTCGCTTAGCCTTAGCTTTTTTGGCACGTTCAGCCAGCCCGCAGGAACACGTAGGATAGTCGCCACTTGTAAGTTGTGCGGGGATATAAACAAGGTACGGATACAGCTTGGTGCGTCTTCACGCTTCTCGCCACAGACTTGGGGGGGTGGGGGTGGACCTCGGGAGGGAGGGGAGGTGCACCAGCCACACGAATCACCCTTGAAAACCTTTGTTTCTTTCTGACCTTCGAAATTTTGGTTTGCAAGGATGTAGGAACTAAAATAATAATAAACAAACCCAGTTGGATGGAGTTTTTGTGTTTTTTGTTCAATATTATGAAATGTTTTGCGTTGAAAAGAGGGGGTTATACAACTACAATATTAATTGCTTGCTTTGTCACCCTTGTCTCATACATAACTCCTCCATAACAATCTACTGTGCTTCTTTCTTCACAAGGTCAGACCCAACAAGAGAGAGAAAGAATTGAATTGGTTTTATATACGCGACATCAAAGCTTCAAATGAGAAAACAGACCGTATAGAGAAACAAACATGGCTCTCTCCAGAGTCCCTAAGATATACATGTCTAATTACCTATCGAGGTAAGCGTGGTGTCAAGCACGTCTAGCAAAAATGTCGGGGTCGCAGGTTGGTGTTGAGAGTGGCAAGATTGCGGGGCGGGGGGGATAAGCCATGCGAGCTAGGAAATGTGTGTTTTGTTCAAGCCACACACAGGCTACAGCACGTCATGGAGGCCATGAATAAAACTAGAACCCTAGTAATTAGAGATCAGGAACGACTGGGATTTGTATTGTTGGGATTAGTAGTAAGGGCCGAAGGAAAAAAACGGGAGTGTTCTCGAAGCACTTGGGTAACGAAGACCTCAACTGCAGAAGAAGAGAGGAAGCAGATAGATGTGGACAAGTGTCCCAGACCAGGAGATTGGCGATTGTCTGTATCGCTTGGCGGGCACCGCTAAAACATGCACGTAACCACTAGTGAGAAGCTTTCAGGCGATTAGGCTTGGAAGAGAGAGAGATAGGAGGGAAAAAGAGGAAACAAAATGGCGTGTTGAAATTTGGGTGGTTGCACAAGAGAACCTAAGAAGGGAATGACACGCTGTTCTTGCCCTGCAAATCATCTGCAGAGCAGCAAGATTGACTGGATGCAGATGCAGCAATCTGTCCAGGCCGATATCAAGTGCTTCTCTCACGGCAATAGACATTTTTGACGCTGTGCTCATTGGGAGAAAGTCTGAACTCCCCCTGTCAACGACTTTTCCTGGAGAGGACCCAGAAAACAGATCCGAAGATCCATGGGCTGAGAAAGGAAATCTGGGTTTGAGAGTGGGGGACGGAAACAGCGGGCAGGGTTCAGGGGAGGCATGGAACTTTGGCCCAAAACAATCAATCAAACACACGCTAGGGCTGCAAGCTTGTGCGGTGCATTCTCTTCATCCTCTTCCTAATTGGCAAGGCCGAGGAGAGGGATTGTGCGTTGAGCTCGCCACGATGGGACGATCGACGGCGAAAAGGTTCTGGCTGCAAAGTGACGAATTCAAAGCCACAGGTGATCTTTAGAGGTTCATTTTCAGAGCCGGGCCATCGGCCTGAGTTAGTTCAACTCTTCGAGCAGCAATAATAATAGCAGCAGGGCGCCTGCTCACTACTAAACTCCACTCAGACGCACCCGCCAATCTATTTTCCACTGGAAAGACTCCACATTTTGGGCTATCCAGATTTCAGGGTGGCCAATTGCTTTTCGTGGAGACGCAAGTGTTTTACGGTTCACCCCGTAGTGATAGGTGGCTCGGCCATGGTCGGGAAACCTCCCCCCAGAGCAATTCTCAGCTGCGTTTGTGTAATTGCGCACAGAACAACGGTCGGGGTATCGAAGCATTGGTGTTCCTCAATGTGCCCATAGTGAATAGAATCAGGGATAATTAATCACATTGTATCAATGCCTCTTGCGATGGGCTGTACGGTAAGCTGTAATTAACTAGGAGGACCTAGAGCGATCGATGACATCAATCCTCTCTCGACTAACACAAATATATTCCTGATCTGGGCTGTAGGGTCGTAAGCCAAGGCGCTTGGTGCGTATCGACAGCGTAAATCCCTGTACATTAAGAGTGCTCCGTCTTTTATTTAGAGCTCCTGATCCCGATTTCCTAGCAGCAAGGTCTGCACGATCCCTTCACTGCTGGCTGTTTATCTTCCATCCGCACGGCCACACCGGGGCGGTTTACCTGGCTGAAGGGTTCTTGAGAAACTCCAGTCACTCCTTGTGAAGTTTTGGCCGAGTGAAAGAAGCAAAGAAAAAGGTGAGTGTCACTGGCAGCTGCCGCGAACGTTTGGCTGATCGCCCTTTGTGGCTTCCAACTTGCATTCCGTATATAGCCAACAACCCCCTCCTCTCCTCAGCTTCCCTGACATCTGCGTTTGCTATGCACAACCACGACCACTACCGTTACTGACCCGAATAGCATAGCTTCCGTAGTAGCTACAACTCAACGTGCATCACTCGCTCACTCGCTCACTTGCATCTTGCCCTTTTCTTCCCCACTGCGTCACGAAGCCTACCTTCCCCCTTCCTTGCGAGGGTCGATTCGTACCCGGCGCTGGAATAGCCCAGCCAACCGATCAGCCGTGCTTGATTGGGAGAGCCCAGTAGCTCAGAACTGCACAACAACCACCCCTCGTCGTAATCATGGAGACCACTGCCGCCTCCCTCGCGGCCGCGAAGAGTGAATTGAAGCAGCAAGGAGCGATCGATGCCGCTCAAGACCCTGAATCCAACGTCACACCCGAAGCTGCAGAGAAGGTCATGGTTGAAGAGAGTAGGGCAGCAGGGGTCCCAGCGTTTCAATTCGACACGGATGCTACAACTGGACAAAAAGATTGGCAAGCGGAATCTGTAAGAGAGATATCTATTTCTTTGTTTCAAGTAATGTGTGTTTTGTGTGAGAAGTTGGGTGGCTGATAACTATTGAAGCTTGCACCAGGCGGTTTCCCTCAGATAAAGACTAGAGCCGTGGGTCTAGCGACAGATATCGTGAGTAAATCTATACCTGACTCCCTAGAGTACCTTGCTCGTTCGGCTTGTGACGAGTACCTGACTTGGGCACCTTTATCTTAATAGGGAAATGGCACACCCGACCAGTACGATCTTCCGTCTACAGATAAGGCACTGGAGAAAGCAGTTACCGAAGTGGAAGAAAAAGAAGAAACAAACGGCGAGCTGGACGAAGCCGCTCGTTGGGATCGGTCACGAACTGGCTGGGCACCCCGTTTCCATACTCCCGAGGACGACATGGATAAAGGAGAGACGCTTCTCGACCGTCAGACACTGCTTGAAATGAAGCTAGATGACAAGTTCTTTGGCGGTTTGCGACACCCTTTCGAGAAAGCAATTGTTACCCCATGCTAACCCGACACATAGATTGGTATCATAACGCTGGCGTAATTGTCTTCGCATGTCTAGCATCCTGGGTCATAGCCTTGCTTGGTGGGGGATTGGGATGGGTTTTTATCGTCATGGCCACATGCGCCACATACTATCGCACCTCGATACGACGCGTACGACGTAATTTTAGGGACGACATCAATCGCGAGAAGGCAAAGAATCGACTCGAAACCGACACAGAGAGTCTCGAGTGGATCAACAGCTTTCTGGTTAAATTCTGGCCCATCTACGCCCCTGTTCTCTGTGACAGCATCATCAACTCTGTTGATCAGGTTTTGAGCACAGCCAGGCCTTCATTCGTGGACAACCTTCGACTAAAGACTTTCGTTCTGGGTTCAAAACCGCCTCGACTAGAACATGTCAAGACGTACCCCAAAACCGAAGTTGATATTGTGCTCATGGACTGGAAGTTCAGCTTCACACCTAACGATGTAATGGATCTAACAGCACGCCAGCTGGTTGATAAAATCAACCCGAAAGTTGTTCTCGAGGTCCGAATGGGCAAAGGAATTGTCAGCAAGGGTCTTGATGTGATCGTTGAAGACTTTGCTTTCTCAGGGGTCATGAGAGTCAAAGTGAAGCTCCAGCTTCCGTTCCCTCACATTGAACGTGTTGACGTGTCATTCCTTGAGCGTCCGGAGATCGATTATGTCTGCAAACCTCTGGGTGGAGAATACTTGGGCTTCGATATCAATTTCATTCCAGGTCTCGAATCCTTCATTAAGGAGCAGATCCATGGCAATCTAGAACCCATGATGTATGCCCCGAATGTTTTCCCAGTCGAGATCGCTAAATTGCTTGCTGGAAACCCGGTCGACCAGGCAATTGGAGTAGTAGCCGTTACTCTCCATAGTGCTCATAACTTGAAGAATAGCGATAAATTCTCTGGGTCTCCTGATCCTTATGTTGCGGTCTCCATAAATGGTCGAACTACTTTGGGGAAAACGAAAACTATACATGATACCACCGATCCCAGGTGGAACGAAACTATTTACGTTATTATCAATTCCTTCACCGATTCCCTAACGATGCAAGTGTTTGATTTCAATGGCTTCCTCAAGGATAAGGAGTTAGGCGCCGCCAACTTTCCTCTTGAACCGCTAGAGAAAGAAACCGAACACGAGAATTTGACGTTGGAGGTCCTATCAAGCGGTCGACAACGAGGCGTTTTGAAAGCGGACGTTCGATTCTTC
The DNA here is from genome assembly GCA_002573605.1 of Polytolypa hystricis UAMH7299. NCBI lineage: Eukaryota > Fungi > Ascomycota > Eurotiomycetes > Onygenales > Polytolypa > Polytolypa hystricis. The sequence continues at coordinate 10,991 of PDNA01000158.1, read as the reverse complement.
CCTGTTATGACGGGACAGAAGCTCGAAAACGGAGAAGATGAGCCTCCACCAGAACTGAACACTGGCATTGCAAGATTTACGGTTGAGCAAGCTAAAGAACTTGACGCTTCTAAGAGCATGGTCGGGCAGCTTAGTCCTTATGGCGTCCTCCTACTGAACGGCAAAGAGGTGCATATCACCAAGAAACACAAGCGCACAAACAATCCTATTTTCCACAATCCGTCGAAGGAAATTCTCATCACGGACAGGAAGAAAGCGAGACTTGGCCTGATTATAAAAGATGATCGGGACATTGCAACGGATCCTATCGTAGGCAGATATCAAATTAAGCTAACCGACATGCTTACGATGATGGAAAAGGGCCAACAATGGTTTAACCTCGCTGGTGTCAAAACTGGCCGCGTTAAATTGACATTGGACTGGAAACCTGTTGAACTCAAGGGAATTGTCGGTAGCGCTGGTTATGTGACACCGATTGGTGTTATGCGACTGCATTTCATCGGCGCAAAAGGCCTCAGAAATGTCGAAGCAATGGGCAAATCCGATCCATATGTTCGGGTTCTACAGTCTGGAATTCAAAAGGGACGTACAGTGACTTTCAAGAACAATCTTAACCCTGATTGGGACGAAGTCATCTACGTGCCTATGCATTCGACGCGTGAAAAGATGACTCTGGAGGTTATGGATGAGGAGAGCATTGGAAAGGACCGCTCGCTTGGGTGGATTGAATTGTCAGCATCTGACTACATTAAGGAAGGGCCAGATGGCGAATACGAAATCGATGATGAGAAGCAACTTATGTCGACTGGTCTCCGCATTGGAGGGCGTGGTCAGCTGAAGGGAGTGCTCAATTATACAGTCGCCTTCTATCCTACGATGGTTGTTGCCGACCCCGAGGAAGATGACGAAGATTCTAAAAGCCAAACTAGAAATTCGATTGATGGTGGTTCAAGAAAGAGCATTGAAGCTCCGTCACAGCCAACTTCCGATACAAAGACGAATGGAACGAACGGGACGAATGGCCGCGCCAGCATTGATACTACTACCTCCAAGCCCACCATTAATGGCGACACCCAGGATGAACTACAATCCCCAACATTTTCACAGAAATCTATGCCTAAAATGGAGTTGACTCCTCAAAATATTTCTGAATATGGTACTTGTCTCCGCTCTTTACCTTCATACGCATATCTCTAACTCATCTACAGAATCGGGCTTGATTGTGTTCAAAATTATTGAAGGGCAATTGTCGCATGACGCCGTTCAACTTGAGGTTCTGATGGATGATCATGTTTTCCCGTCCTACACTTCGCAGAAAACGCGCTCGAGAAAGGCAACGTTTGGAGAAGGTAAGTTAAGATATGGGCCTATCATATCGAGTGATTTCACTAATTGAACTATAACGTAGTGGGCGATGCCTTTGTTCGCGAGCTTGAGTTTTCAAGAATCACACTTCGACTGGTCGAAAAAACTGATAAGAAGGGCGGGGATGAAGGAGAGCATGCCATTGCCAAATTAACAGGACCGACGCTCAGCACGCTACAGAATTGCTTGGTGAGAATTCTATCCTCTATATATAGGAGAAACTCAGACTGACTGAACCCATGTGAATAGTATAAACCTACTGAGCTAACCCTCCGCTCAAATAACGGTGCCACAAGCAAAGTTACCGTCAGCCTCAAGTATCTTCCGGTGAGGATGAAGCTTGATCCCAAAGAGAGCATCAACAATATGGGAACGCTACGTGTTGATGTTCTAGATGCTGCAGACCTACCTTCTGCTGATCGTAACGGTTTCAGTGACCCATACTGCAAGTTCAAGCTTAACGGCAAAGAGGTTCACAAAACCAAGGTCCAGAAGAAGACACTTCATCCTGCCTGGAATGAATATTTTGAATGCTCCGTCAAATCCAGGATTGATGCTGATCTAAAGCTTGACGTGTATGACTGGGATTTTGGGGACAAAGCGGATTTTCTGGGCGCAACTCCGATTCCTCTTGACATGCTTGAGCCATTCCAGCCAAAGGAAGTCACGTTCCCTCTCGATGGGAAGTCCGGTGCTGTACGCCTAAAGCTGATTTTCAAGCCAGCGTACGTTGTCCGGTCTCGACAAGGGTCGTCTACATTCCACGGAACATTCGCCACTCCAGGCAAGATCGTTGGAGTGCCAGTTAAGGGTGTGAGCATGGTTGGCGGCGGTGTTCTTAAAGGAGCGTCGTTCTTGAAACAAGGCTTCATGCGCGTTCGTGGTGGAAGTAAAGATGATTCGGACAGTTCCTCCATTCACACAATTGAGGCACCGAGTAATGACAACGCAGCTATCCCAACCACGGAAGTGACCCCTGCCGATACGCCACAGCGAGGACCCGCGCTTATCGACCCCGTTACCCCACAAAACTCCGCACCCCCGACGCCCCAAACACCACACAGTCGCTCCCGCAGTGTGGCATCCCAAATTGGAGAGAAAATTGGCCTTGGTGCTGGTGGGTCCAGAGGTGATACTGGTTCCGCAACCTTCACGATTGTGTCGGCCACAGGATACCCTCCCTCGACGAATGTGCGAATTGTCGTTAAACAGATGACGTCCAAGGGCACAAAAGAAGTACATAAGAGCAAATCCATCAAGTCTTCCCAAAACTCTGCATCTGCTTCGCCTGGTGGCTCCCCGGGCGGAATGGTTCACTTCGATCCGTCTCACGAAACCTTCAAAATTTCTTCGGTTGCTGCGGATGCCCAATTCCAGCTTCAAGTCAGGGATCATGCGAAATTTGGATCCGACGACGTTCTGGGCGAAGCGCTTTTCTTTGTTGATGATCAGGGTGCTGGTGCAGGCAGAGAACGCAATGTGAAAGTCGGCAGTGGCTATGTTACGCTCAAGACGGTGTTTATCCCTATCGAATCTTCGCCCAGACCGGGAACGTCTTATTCAACGTCGGGGGACAGAGGCGATGAAGGATCTGACCGCCTCGATCCCCAGCGTATGCCAAGACGCAGCTTCTTATCAAAACGGGTACCCAGCGGTGCGCCAGGAAGCTAAGGGGTGCATTATTTATTAGTTAGCCTTTCTTTCGGCATTTTCGGTCTCTTTTTTCCTTGTCTTTCTTCTCTTTTTTATTTATATTTTAATCATTGTCTGATGTACCCATGCGTGTCTCACCTCCGGTTATATTGTTGATATCCTGTTATGCTTATATTCTTTTTCCAGTCTTGTGGTTTACTGCTGTGCGGCCAATGGTATATTAAGCAACAGAGTTAAACCGGTTCTAGTCTCTCGACTTTAGAGATTTTTTTCCCCCTTTTCTTTAGCTGGTTACTTTGTTATATAACAGGCTCGGAATTCTTTTCCTCTCTCTGCATCTCTTTTGGGTACGTAACTAGTAGCGAGCGACATGATGGTTTTTTATTGTTTATTTCTGATCCAAATCACCGGTGCAAGCGTTAAATGTCAAAAAAAAGAACGACAAGGTCTGTTATTATTGAGTGAGAGAGAATTAATTAACGTTTATAAATCCGCCGTATGCCTGGTCAACCGACGCCAGGGTAAAATAAAATAGCCGCTGAGCCGCCCCCGCTCAAATTAAGGTTACGCAGTAGCCCGCTTGGTTCCCCGCAATCTAGTTTGAAGCTTTGCCAGAGATCCCGAGGTAAATATGCGTGATTAGTAGCTTTACCCATGCCAGTGGCAGTGGCCCCTGCAAAAAAGAGCTGGTATATATATAGCAGTGCATGTAACGAGGCGTTTCAGCATTTTGTTTATTTATTTGTTTATTTATTTGTTTGTTTTTTCTTTGTTTCTTTTGGTTATGAATGAGATTTTTCCACCCGCAAGCTTTATGTTTCTCTGTCTGGATATATCTGCATTTTAAAAGATACTCTGAAGTCCACTTCTAACACTATTGTACCCTCTGAGCCCCGCTTTCTAAAAATCTAAGAAATCTCGCAACCTTACCAACGATACCTCCAATTTAAATCTCCAAACAAAAAAAAACTAAATGGCATCATCTACCTCACCACCCGAAGTCCAAACCTTCACCGTCCCACCCACCTCCCTCACAACCATCACGAACAAAAACATCCTAATAACCGGCGGATCTTCAGGAATCGGTCTCGCAACCGGCGAACTCCTCGTCTCCCTCAGCCCCACCAACACCCTCACAATCCTCGACATCTCCCCACCCCCACCCACATCCCCACTCCTCTCATCATCCGCCTCGCGTGTCCACTATCATAAATGCGACCTCACATCCTGGCCCCAACAACGCGCCGGCTTCGCAGCAGCAATATCCCACTTCGGGCCCCTCGACGTTGTATTTGTGAATGCGGGGATTCCGGAGGGGAAAGATGAATTTTTCAATGAGGATGTTGAGGAAGGGACGGGGTTGTTGAAGGAGCCGGATAGGAAGGTTTTGGAGGTGGATTTGAACGCGGCGGTGGATACGGTGAAGTTGGCGTTGTATTGGTTGAGGAAGAATAGGAAGAATGGAAAGGGAGGAAAAGGAGGAGGGGGAGGGGGGAGTATTGTGATGACGGCGAGTTTGGCAGGGTATATTGCTAGTGCGGGGGCGGGGATGTATAGTGCTGCGAAACATGGTATATATATACAAAAACCCCCCCCCCTATTTTTTTTAGTGATGAATTGTCTACTTCAATCGCTCACGAGGGGATGTGAAAAGGGAAGTTAATATTGTGTGTGTTCTTCTCCCACAGGAATCGTCGGCCTAATGCGCGCCTTAAAAAACGACACCGCGACCCTCAACATCGCAATCTCCGTCGTCGCCCCCGCCGTCACTGTCACACCCATCCTCGCCCAGCAAAACGCGCGCGCTCGCGACGAAGCGCCAGCGGTCTGGGCGGCTGAATTGGCCAAATTCGGCGTCCCGATTAATAAAGTCGAAAGCATTGCGTTGGCGGTGGGGTATTTGGTGAATTTGGGCATCCGGGCTAATGGGATGGGATTGTTGGTGCAGGCGGATAGGGTTGTGGATTTTGAGGCTGGGTTGGCGAGGTCGAGGGGGGTGTGGATGGGGAGGGAGATGTTGGGGTTGTTTAGGGCGGGGAGGGAGGCGCCGATTTTTGAGAATAAGCTTTGAGGTTGAGGAGAGGGGGAGAAGGGGGGAAGGGGTATATGTCATATGTTATATTTGGTCTTGTCTTGTGTCTATTGCTGACATCTCTTTCTCTCTATATATACACAAGGGTCTACGAGTAATATATACTCCATACACAGTGATTCGTATATTCATCTTCAACTACCACATGGCAACAGCCATGCCTACCAGCATAGCTACGCCCAAGCCATGCACGCCATTCACACTAGCTCCATTTCCAGTTGGAGTAGGAGATGCACCACCACTCACACTGTCCCCAGTCGCATCTGCCGACTCCGAGGTCGCAGCGACCGTACCTGTCGCGTCAATACTAACAGTGACAGGGGTCGCCGAAGCCGTTCTCGAACTCGAATCCGCAACCGACGAAGGCGAAGACGACGACGCCGCAGTGGCAGCAGCAGCGGTCTTCTCTGCGAGATTCCAAGTCCGCGTCTTGCTGCTCTTCCCCCCACACTCCTGCACGCGCTTCCAGCCTTCTTCAAACTCCTCGGCCCAGTATTGACCGCGCGACGTGAGTGAGTAGTAATTGAACCACCAGTCGCTGGCGGGATGGTCGTGGGCCTGAGTGAAGAAGGACATGGTGCAGGCGTCGTCGCAGTCAAAGTCTACCCCAGCGTAGGGACTGTTTTCAATATAACAGAACTTGTCTTGCCTATTTTTTTTGTTTTGTATAGTTTAGCAACACGGTATGTATAGGGGTATATAAGAGGAAAAGGCCGGGGGGATATTTACTTGTCCTTCCTACACGCCCTCTCCAGGACATACTGGAAAATCCGCCCCACAAGCTCAACAGGTCTCTCCGTGAAACGACACGGCGTACACGCCCCGCCCAAAAACTCTCTCGCGCGATCTCCCGGCTTCGTACACGCTTTCTTCACACCTTGCACATAGCTCTCCAGAGACGCGCGACATGTATCCGTGCAGGTGTTGCGCATATCTTCTTCCGTGGGGTCGAAGGCCGGCCGCATAGATGCGGCGATGCCGAGTAAAGTGTCGCTGCAGTCTATGGGCGCAGAGTATGCGTCCTTACATGTCTGCGAGGTTGTGTCGGCGAGATCGTCGGTTGTGTATGACCAGTCGGGGCCCTGGGTGTCGAGGTCGAAGGAGGAGGAGACTAGCAATGGGAAGAGGAGGAGAGCGGTGCCTGTGAGGAGTGATGATTTCATGATTGTGCCTTTTTTTTTTTTTGAATTTTCGAATTTTTTATATATGAATAAAAATGAGTGACGATGGTGAGATGGTTATTAAGAATTAAATGCGATCCCAAGAATAAGGAATGTGAACACCGCTGGAGAAGCAAGAATTGAAAAGAGTGACGGCAATTGAACGAATGTAAAGGATAGAGCAGATCCGAACCGAAGAGGGATCGTTCATTCTTAAGTGATTCCTCCACGCGATGTGCGCGAAGGATCTAGCTTTTTTTTTTCTTTTCGCATCCTGGAGATCTAGATCTCCGGCTGGACTCTGCTGCCTGCTGGTGATTGGGAGAGCCAGGGGGTGCGTAGATAGCGTTCCTGAAAACAGCGAAAGGATCGCGAAGTTAACGTGGGGCAGCTCCGAACCCCTGGATTCGGCTCCGAGGCTCCGATAAGCCAGCCTCAACTTCATTTGCCCAAGGTTGTGGACAAACAAACAAACACAACCAACTGGATTGGACAGAGTTGTGGAAGCTATCAGCACATGTGTCTACATATTCAGTCGGCTCTAGGTTCTGGGCCGTGGAAAATTATATCATCCTACAAGATTGTAGGTGTTTAGTTGGCAAACGTGGAGATCAGCTGTACCTCAATCACATAGTTATCTCTACTCTTATATTTGGCCAGCTAATCTATCAAGCATCTCCTACAGATTTCGGTACTCATAAACTGAATATTGAAGCTACTGTTCCAGTGCGCCTACGGGGTTGTATGTTGCTGAACACGATTAATACACGCATACACGCACTGTCAGGGCAATCCTGCCCATATCACAGAGTATCTCCCTCAACGGCAACAAGAGAGCTGCAGAAAAGAGCCTCTCTCATCAGATCAGCGAATGAACGACATTTACAGTTGTCTGAATATATAAAACTTTCTTTGTTTGTTGGGAATTTGTGATTTCCTTCCCCCCGTTTTGTTTATTTTTTGCCTTCTTTTTTTGTGCCTTCTTTTAGCCGATTCCCCCCTTCTTCAAGGAGGTGATTCTGCGCGCGCAAGGTGGTTATTCGATGCCGCTGCCTCATCCTCGAAGCCCTTTGGTGGTCCCCATCGTGACCGCTGCGGCGGACTGGTTCTGTCAACAGCGGCTGCTCCGCCCTTGCTGTCCTGATTATCGTTCTTATCATCAGAATCCCGCGTTGTCCTTTCTGACTCCCATCTGTCCCTCTCAGATGGTTTATGCGAGTTTCCGCGCGCCTTGTTTATTTGTACTCGTTGGCCCCAGACGGCGCTAACGCCGGCCAGAGCTTTGATAGCTGCGTCAGCCTCTTCGGTGCTGGCCAAGTCCACGAAGAGAAAATATTGATGTCCTGGTTGTGGGCGCTTGTGGTGCGGGGAGATGGCTTTACTGATAGCTTCACTGTTTGTCCGGGGAGGGAAAAAAAGCAGATATCGTCAGTCACAGACTACGCAGGAGTGGAAACCCGGGGACGGCGGGCCAAGTATTACTGGGTTAAAAAGGTATCCAGAGTGGTATGGGGAAGCAAAAAAAGAAAACAGCTTACACCTTGAAACCGTAGAACAGTTTACGGATTTCATAATCTATAGTTGGCTGGTCTGGCATTTTCGGCAGACCCCCAACGAAGAGCCGACGGCCCTGAGCGGTATAATCGTACCAATGGCTCGACGCATCGTTTCTTTCCCATCGCTCGAAGATGAATCGTGGTGGTTGGTCTTCACCCGGGGAAGCCGGGTCACGGCGACCAAAGGGAGGATCTCTATTCGATTTTGGAATGCCTAGTTTGATCTTCACAGGTCGGCCGAGCATATCCTTCCCGTTCAATTGCTCCATTGCGCGGTCTGATTGCTCCTTCGTCGCAAGGTCTACGAAACAATACGACGGGTTCCGGCCGGTAAACGGATCGATCGAGATATCTATCCGATCACTATAGGCGCATAAAAATGGCGGTGTTAAAAGAGCGGGACAATGCGGCGGATTGTTTAACGTCAAGGGCCGGGGGAGGGGGGAGGTTTCCCTCTCACATTTTATATTCATTTTCCGCGCCCGCAAACAGGTCCTCGACATCCTTCTGCTTCGCCATGTACGGCATGTTGCCTACATATAGTCTTCTACCTTCCGAAAACGCTGATGGGAAATCGGACTGCGAGTCTTCAGCAATCGTATTGTTGAAGGGAGATTTCGTGGGCGTGGACGGGTCTGTTGGCTGCGCGCGGGCCCAAGAGGCATTTTGGTTCCGGTGGGTTCTGTTATTAGGGCTGCGGAACGGGCTGTTGTTCTGGTTGTTGCTGTTGTTGTTATTGTGACCGAATCGTCGACGATTGTTGTTTCCGTCTTCGGGATTGGAGTCTTCTGCGTCAGGTCGCTTGACGCGCCAGTTGGGCGAATTCACCCAGCGACGGGATGGTGTGGGCTTTGCAGGCGTCCTAGCCTCAGGCTGTGGCTGCTCAACATGCTCCGCCATGGTTGTTGTTTTTTTCACGAAATTGTTCCTTTCGAGAGAAGGGAGAGAGGGCACCTAAAATCATTTTAGAAATCCAGAAGTAAGCTTGGGCTCTCTCTCCCCATCACCGGCATTTGCAGTTTTCTTTCCCTCTTTCTCTTTTTTCCCCCGGAAATCCACAGATATTTTCAAGAACAAGTTCCAGAAAAAAGGTAGGAATTTAACTGAGAAAAATGTGCTAATAATTGAATTTTTGGTGAAATATGTACAACTTTCTTCTTTTTGTTTTTTTATATACCTCCGCAAAGGGCCGGATCTTTTTAAAGATAGAAGAAAAATGCGAAAAATAAAATAATAATAATTACCTCGTAAATTTCCTCAACAAGAATGAGAAAAAGTGAGAGAGAGGGCTTCCTCCCCTTCTCTCAGAAAACGTAGCTGGTGGAGAAAGAAAGGGTAAAGTAAAAAGGAATGGCCAAGCACCAAAAAAGAGAAAGCGGAGCGAAAAAGGAAATTATTGCTCGATGAGCCGAGAAAAAAAAAAGGAAGAAAAGAAAAATCTGCAGGAGATCTCCACACAAGCTGCAAGAGGGGCCCAGGGGTGTGTGGTCTCGATCTTCTGGTGGAAGAAGCTAGGGAGGGGGCCTAGGGTTGGTGACCCTTCTCAACGCCACTACAATCCGCCCATACTATCTTATTCTAGCTGTTATCAAGAATTGGCTCGTCTCAACCCAGTTACTAGATCTTCTATTATGTCTGTAATCAAACAAAGAAATCAAAGAGTTTTGAAAATATGGATTGTGGATTTTATGATTGTGTGATTGACACACTCTTTTTATTATTGCCGTTTGAACAAAGAGAGAGAGAGAGAAGGGGGGGGGGGGTTAAAAACACGCTGTGGGTGTGTAGATGGGAGTCGAGCTGATGGTTATATGAGAAACGGAGGGGAGTGGCCAATGATCATAGAGATGCGGCACAGTACCTTTACACCCTAGGATGAACGAGCTACTCTTATCCCAGTCGTGGCACTCCAGATAGATATACACCGGCGACAAACTCCGCGGATGACAGCGATGTGCTCGGAGTATTCCGCAGTTGACTCTCAACTCCTGCGGTTTTTTTCAATTGCGGCAAAATCAATATTTGAAGAGACGGGATAGCTGAATTCAATAATCCCCAAGGTACTCTTGTAACTATGGCGTGCTTTGCGGTGAGTTTAGGCAAAGAGGCATAAGGCGAGAGAGAGCTCATGACAGGAGGCAATTCAATATATGCCCTACTAAATAAGATCTGAGACCAGCAGCAGTCTAGAAGGAATCAGGATTGGGTCTACTGTCAATATAAAATTCTATAAATAGAGTTATTGGGCGAGGGATTCTTCTGAAAACAGCGATAATAACACTAATGCCAAGGAGAACGTGGGTTATGCTGTGGTCACTAGGTAGTCATCCTGTTTCTCCAACGATTTCTTTTTTGATTCTGGTTTTCCTCCCCTTGATATTATCAAGGTTTTTTGTTTTTGCCAATGGTAAATGTACTCTGCACTGCATGCATCTTCCAATGCTTGTGAGAGGCCAAGACATGAGATACAGGAATTTGAGCCAAGGAATGGCCAGTGATCAAGAGTGATCAACGGGCTTTTAGAACACAGGGAAGAGAAGGCTTGGTACTCCGTACATGTACAGTACCAAGATAGACAATGGTACACGCGGGAAGGTGGGACAGCGCTGCTATTTATAAGTATTGAGGACAATTCGCAGGAGACGCATAATATATAAGTACGCTACAATGTACACACATCCATGCGCTATCCAAAGATGTTGGTTACCTCTCATGGAGCCAGGAGGAGTCTTCGACTCTCGAACCAGAGTGAGAACTAGCTTGCCCCTCCCACGCCCCTTGGGCCAGCCGCAATGTTGCCACAGAACAGGGAGGTTATCTAGTCCCCGACCCTTGCCCAACGTCCATGTATAGGTACCCCGAGCAACATCGTGTTGTCTCTACGGAGTAACGTATTTCACCACTTTCTCGGACACACCACATCCTCGGACACCCACTCACGTGATATAAAACTCTATTTAGTTACCCCTAGAGAACTAATTGACTTGCTTGGCTTCACCGTACGGCTACTAGTCCTAGACACCAACGTAGAGGTGCAAGCCTTGTCTAGGTGTCGTACACAGGCTCCGTACGACTGGAGTAAATGAAATCATACTTACCTAGCCCCCCTTGCCCTGGAAAGAAGAAAAGAAGAAGAAAAGAAGAAGAAAAGAAAAGAAGAAAAGA
>PDNA01000157.1:0-78574 GCA_002573605.1 Polytolypa hystricis UAMH7299 | reverse complement strand
AAAAAAAAAAAAAATACTGACATATCTTTCTCCCACAGAGTCCGCATTTGATTCCGCCCATCCATACTACGACGCAAAATCCAATCGTGAGAATCCGAAATGGGAAGTCGTGCACGTCGAGTTCCGTCGCAAATTCAACGACTTGATCCCCCTGACGCAGCTCAAGGCCTTTGGAAAGCCGGGCTCCGCGCTCGAGACTTTGCAGATGCTCAAGCAGTCGCGTCTGAGTGTCTCTGCGGTTGGCGCGAAGCACTGGGAGTTCATTATGGGTTTGGTTGCGAAGAATGAAGGCTAGACTTAAGGCCGACGGGGTGTTAGAACGGGTCTTGAGAAATGGGCGGTTTTGCCTTTCCTTTTGGCTTCCCCATCCTTTTGGCTGATGGAGCTTACGGTCTCCTCCCCCCCAAAGGACCATGTACATTCTGCTGATTTTTTTATTTTCGTGTTGGTCTGGCAGGAGGGTACATCTCCGACACCCGGTCCCGTACACAGTTTTGTCGCCTTTTTCGATTCATTTTGTAATAGCTTTTTTTCTCGATTTTTCGTCCGGCGCCCGAGGTGTTACGTTTGGCGGCACAGGAAATTGAAAACGGGGGGTTCGATGTGTACGATAGATAGCTCTGACTATGATATGTTCTCTCAGCAATATATGCTCCCAAAACTCCAATTTCTAAATCGAATCTTGTCCAATGCGCTACCATATATATTTCCCAAATGCGTCTCCTCCAAATTCATACCATCTATCTATTTTGGGGGTATCCAATCTTTCTCATCAATCATAACACATATATACACTGCCGTTACCACGGCGTCCCTCTTCTTCCTATGGTTCTTCCGGCCTCAGCGCAAAGAACTTCACCCGCAACAATCCCAACCGTTCAGGGAATCCCGTTTCTTCCTCAGCCCTAACAATCGCGAAACCCGCGCGACGAAACAGCTCAACAAACGATTCCTCCGCCCTGGTCACCGTATTATCCGTATCATCATAAAAGTCCTCACACCCCACAGAATTCATATTTTCCTTGATAACCACCAATCCCCTCTCCGACAGCGCCCCGCGACACCGTATCAGATACGCAACGACCTGATCATCCGTCAAATGATCCAGACACCACTGATTCCAAATGAGATCGTATTTCTTCGTAGGAGTCCAATCCTGCAGACCCGTGACGTAAATATCTCCAATCTTGCCTTCTGCCATAGTTTTCCCCGTCCGCACCACGGCGGCGAATTTCTCAACGGGTTCCACGACATCGACGACGTCGCATATTTTACTCAGCAGGCCGTTTGTGACGCGGCCGATTCCTGCGCCGCAGTCCACGCCGAGTTGTACGGTCATTGAGGAGCCGAAGGAGGATGGGAGGAGACGACGGAGTTTGGAGAGGAAGGCGGATGAGCCGCGGAGGTCGAGGGTGGAAATTTGCGCATAGCCGCCTAGCATGCCGTCGACGGTCGCGGGGATGGTGTTCCAGTATTGGATTGTGCCGGCGTGGTTGATGTGTAGGTCGGGCCGGGGAGAGTTGTTGTCATTGTCGGACATGGTTTGTTGCATGAACGCTTTTTTGCTTTTTTTTTCCCTTTGTCTGGCTCCTTGCAGGGTCTGGAGCTGTAGTTTAAGAAATTAAAAATTAAAAGAAAAGAAAAGAAAAGAAAAGGAGCAGAAGGGTTATGTATGGCGAGAGCTCGTAGTAGATGCTGTACAGTTCAAGTTACTACCAGATATTTTTACCCCGATAAATATAAGAGCTTGACATAATGACAACGAAGACAAGAATCTTTTCGCATTTCCTCGAATTCGTCACGACAGGGGCTAACAGGGTAGTGCCGACATGGGGCCCGCATTCAGCATTGGCAGTTTGACGCCGAGAGGATGCCGAGCAGTGGGAGAGCTTCAGGTTTGGATCCACGGGGAAGCTGCGAGACATCATCATACGTAATAATAACTTAAACTGACTACTTGCTGAAGATTAAGGGCAAGTTCACCTCCACCATCCTCAATCGCTGTCTGTCCATCGTATATCGCGATATACATACATGTTCGCCAGGGCCCTCCCCGTCATCCCACTGCTGTCTCCCCAGTTTCAGTTTCGTGCCCTCAAGCTACTACCCCTCCACCCAAGTCTGCCCTTCGTGAAACACTTCTCCAATTCCGCCCTCAGAATGTCAGATCTCGCCATTGACCTCACCGCGCCAAATGGCCGCAAATACACACAGCCGCTCGGCCTCTTCATTAACAATGAATTCGTGCCCTCAAAGTCTGGGCAGAAGATTGCATCTATAAACCCTACGTTAGTTTTCCCGAAATCTAGGACTTGACTTCAGGGTGTGTGGGCTTCTTATTTTATTTTTACTGATAGTTCAAGTTATTAGTGATGAAGCGGAGATTACCTCGGTGCATGCTGCTGGGGCAGAGGATGTGGATGTTGCGGTCAAGGCGGCGAAGAAGGCGTTGAAAGATCCGTCGTGGAAGGGTCTGTCGCCAACAGACCGGGGGAAACTCATGCTCAAGTTATCTGAGCTTGTTGATAAACATGCGGAGACATTGGCGACGATTGAAGCTTGGGATAATGGTACGATTATGATTTGCTCTTGTGACGGTTGCCATTGAAGGCGATTCGAATTATATATGTAATGTACTATGTAGCTAACCATCGTCGGTCCTTGATATAGGTAAACCATACTCCGTCGCCCTCACTGAAGACTGCGTCGAAGTTTCCGAATCCCTACGATACTACGGCGGATGGGCGGACAAGGTCTCTGGAAGCACGATCAGCACCACCCCCGCCAAATTCGCATATACCCTTCGTCAACCAATCGGTGTCGTGGGCCAGATTATCCCATGGAACTATCCATTAGCAATGGCAGCATGGAAGCTCGGTCCTGCATTGGCTTGCGGTAACACTGTTGTGATCAAGGCCGCTGAACAAACCCCTCTTAGCATTCTGTATCTTGCAACCTTGATCAAAGAAGCTGGCTTCCCACCCGGCGTTGTCAATATTCTGAACGGCCTTGGCAAAGATGCAGGCGCGGCAATCGCATCGCACCCAGACATCGACAAGATCGCTTTCACAGGATCCACCGCCACGGGCAGACAAATCATGAAATTGGCGGCCGCAAACCTCAAGAATATCACGCTCGAGACGGGTGGGAAGTCCCCGCTCCTTGTCTTCGAGGACGCTGATCTCGAACAAGCCGCGAAATGGGCACATATCGGCATCATGTCCAACATGGGCCAAATTTGCACCGCGACCTCCCGCATTCTCGTCCAAGACACCATCTACGACAAATTCGTCACGCAGTTCAAGGACGTCGTGGCCAAGACAAGCAAGGTCGGTGACCCATTCGCAGATGACACCTTCCAAGGACCACAAGTCACCCAGGCCCAATACGAGCGAGTTCTCTCATACATCGAGGTCGGGAAGTCCGAAGGCGCCACTCTCGCAGCCGGCGGAGTTCCATACAAGAATGTCGGGAACGGCAAGGGCTTCTTCATCGAGCCCACCATCTTCACCGACGTAAAGGACCACATGAAGATCTACCGCGAGGAGATTTTCGGCCCCTTTGCCGTCATCGCCAGCTTCTCCACCGAGGAAGAAGCACTGACCAAGGCAAATGATACCACGTACGGCCTCGGCGCGGCAGTGTTTACGAAGGACTTGGAGCGCGCGCATCGCGTCGCGAGCGAGATTGAGGCCGGCATGGTTTGGGTGAATAGTAGCAATGATAGCGACTTCAGGGTTCCGTTTGGTGGGGTTAAACAGAGTGGGATCGGGAGGGAGTTGGGCGAGGCGGGTTTGGAGGCGTATTCGCAGACTAAGGCGGTGCATATTAATATGGGGACCAGGCTGTGATATGTCCCCCTTCCTAAAGAGTTTTCTATTGAGCTTATAACTTAGCTATTTATGTAATTGTTAAAGATAATGACTAGCATGGTATCATTTAAGGAGCATGTATGTTCTTTGCATACCTTCCAGGTCTCTACTCTGTGGTTTTTCACACAATACACTATCAGCAAGGTCAACTGGCTTCCCAAGAAACCTTTCTGCGTACTGTATGTTGGAATATTAGGAAGCATATCTCGATCGTCACTGCCCTTAGTTATACGCAATAACAATGGTCGCTCCTCCCTTCCTCTCCCGATTTCTCTCCAGTATTTATTCTCCGCTGTTCCCCCCTCTCTCTCAGCTCATCTTCTCCCCTTCTTCTTACACATAACCCACCTGTTTATTATCCACCACAATCATCTCAGAATCTATCGGAGGGTGATATAGCCACGACCACATGGAACTCCCCCCGCATCGGCAGGGGGGAAATCCATTCTAAACCAGCGATCGGCTGAGAATAAAGATTCGGCTACGACTCCGGCAATGCTGCGTGCCGGTGGATACTATGTATTCTCCAAGGCACTGACGAAGATCAATGTTGCTCATCACCTGGGCCCGCGGTACGCCAAAAAGGACCATACCATTTTTGTTAGAAGAGGATGAATGACTGACTAACTCCGCGCAGGGGCTAGGGTTCTTCCTGACTTCCGCCCCCACGCAATCGTGCCCTTGTCCCCGTGGCATCGACAAAATGTATAAAGGATATATGCGGGATGGATGCGTCAGGCCTGCTTGTGTTCAATCCGGGATTCCGGCAATTCAAAAAAAATGCACGAGATTATGATGAGGAGGAGGAGGAGGAGGAGGAGGAGAGCGGGGCCTTGGTGAACCCCTTCATGTCCCACTCCTAGGGTTCTCGGTTCTGGCCGTCGAGGCAGGTATGAAGGCTTCGGCCAAATTGCCGTTGCATTCCCGTTAATATGTATGTACAGTACTTACCATGTGAAGAGGTGATTGTGGATTTCGAATTCTGGGTCCAACGCCAGACAACGGAGCAACGTGGTCCAAACGCCTCGAAGATAGGGCGACACGCCTTACGAAACGCGAAACCATGCTTCCGCTGATATCACGAAGGAACTCTGCAGCGATCTTCTATGGGAAGGCGCCGAGCAATTATGCGCCGGAGGTTGTATTCGAAAACCCGGCCTCTATATCTACCCATCCTATAGCTCTTAGGCAATGCAACAATGATAGTTACTACTAAAGCTTATTTAAGCCCTACCAACATTTGCACAATGATAGAACTTTGGTAGCGATTCGAACTTCAAGGATAACTCATGGGCTCATCTCGCATGAATATCGACAGCAAATATATTAAATGGGAAAGTGAATGCTAACATGTTTGAAAGTCAAAGGTGGGTGACACCCGACTTGCAAATGCTCAGGCCCTCAGGGGTAGCTATAGCGGAAAACTTTCCGCCCGATGGACGAATATTTATGCGCACAAAATAGCCGCGAGCCGTGGCTCTATGCAACGAAGATACCCTCATTGTTGATGAACTAGGATAAGATAGGATTTCAATCCTAACTAGTTCAGAATTGTAGTCTGACTTCCCCATTTGTACAGTAGATACTCCTTTTTCACATTGCCCCAAGAACTACATAGCACATATCTATGCATGCATCAGCCTTGTGACTAGAGTTCATCGGTTGCATAACTTCGGCAAATATGAAAGTATACGGGGGGATTTTCATGTTCTAGATCG
Source organism: Polytolypa hystricis UAMH7299 (assembly GCA_002573605.1). Taxonomy (NCBI): domain Eukaryota; kingdom Fungi; phylum Ascomycota; class Eurotiomycetes; order Onygenales; genus Polytolypa; species Polytolypa hystricis. The sequence continues at coordinate 72,984 of PDNA01000157.1, read as the reverse complement.
TAATGGTTTGTTCTAGCTACATAGAGTTTTTGTTGCATCAGCAAGCTGAGCTTCCTCGGACCTCCCGGTTGAGTTTGAAACACAGCCAACATCGACCTGCAGGCCCCGCAAGTAGTTGCATGCATGTAGGGCAGTGTAGGGCAGTTATATCACTCGCTCACTATCTATAGTAACAAGTTACTACTAGGCCACAAAAAGAAAAAGAAAAAGAAACCAAAAGCGAAACACGGGATACGAAACCTTAAAAATGTGAGTTTGGTGGTTTTATTAAGCAGGCAGACACCTACATTGTGAAACCACAATGTGGAGAGACGATGAATACCACAAATATTCCCTAGTTGTGATTGAAATGGACATACTAGGTGTGGGCGGGAAGAAATTGGAGGATATGATATGGGGGTGGTAAATACCCCTAGCTTTTTCCCATCGTCTCCTTTCCTATCATATGACTACCAGCGGAGCACACTAGCATCTAGCACGCGGTTCGTGAGATGCCCCTGCTGATAACTAGGCGGTCTGAACTCAGCAACGGTTTTTCGTATGTATTGAACGTCCCAAAGAAGAAGGTTCCTCGATGACTGAGAACAAAAGATGATCCGATGGAGGTGTTTTTTTTTTTTTTTGGAGACTTCTCGGTTCCGTTTCAGGGAGATCACACGCATATTATCAGGAAGAGCTGTAGCGTTGAGTGTCTCGGGCAAGGTATGTACCCTGCCCAATCCATTCTCTTCGATGTCCTTCCCTTGGTAGACTATATATGACACCCAACTCTAGTTTTGTCTCAGTCAAATCAATATTCAGTCCCACAACCCCGATTGATTGTAGTACCGGGTAAGTCGGGCTCAATATATAGATCCTAGAGCGTAGAGATATAGTTGTGCTTCGAGGCCGGTCTCAGCCCGGGTATGAAAGTATGACTTCATCAGAAAACTGGTGGGAACTTATAATACTTACAGTATATGCCAATCTCCTTTTGTCGATTCTTGTTAATAGAATAGGACCGATAAATACGTAGAGATCGAATGTCGGTGTGGGGGTATCTAACCCCTGGAACCCCTCTTACACTGAGCCCCTATTGGTAACGTACAAAAATTTCAATGACTCCTTGCCTTCTGAACATGTGCTGCTATCCGCGCCATCCATGGTGGTTTCTAATCCTCAATTCCTCCAAACTTCACCGCGAGCGCAACCATCTTGAAATGCTTCAATGAAAGGTCAGCAAGTATGCCTAGGAAGAGAGAGAGAGGCGGGGGTGGGTGCGGGGATCCCTTACATCGAAGCCTGCGACGAAATTGAAAGAGCGATTCTTTTTCACTGATAATACTCCAAATTCTACGCCCGGTTGGCCTTGGCCGTTGTTCCCTACCCATGCCGAATGGTAACCATCATCTAACAGCACCCTCATTCCAACGATGCCATCGACGCAGGTGGCTAGTTCAAGCCCACAAAAATTATAGGCTGGGAGCCGAATGAGCGTGTCGATGCTGGACATGACGTAGCCAAGGCTGTGGTCGATTGAGGTACTACTGTCGCTGCCGCTGGAATAAACCACACGCAACCCTGAAACATATATCCGCGAGGTGAATGTGATTGTCGAAATCCCAAATGCACACACTTCCCCCTCGGCTAGTTTCGGCAGAAGTGACCTAGTGAAAATTAGTCGGCTCCCCACATGCAACAGCTCGGAATATGTTGTCATTGTCTTTGTTGTGATAATATCGCCGGCGGGTAAGAACCTGGATTGTGCGAGCGAAGTGAGAGCCGGGATTCCATGCAGGGAAAGGCCACGCAAGTGTAGACGCAGTAGAGGGGCATATATGCCTACTATGTCCCATATCACCTTTCGGTTTTTTAGATCGTCAGGAATTTGTTGTTTTCGCAGTCCATGGCGGATAGAAAAGTACAACGAGCGCCAGTCTGTAAAGCCACGGTCTGCGTCGAGGGGTAGTGCGAATCCCATATCAGCATCCGAGGAAAAACGGCATCGCCAAAAAGTTTGCGGCAATTGTAAGCTCGTGCGGGTGACAAGAGCAACTGGCCTTGAGGCTAACCGTAAATTTCGGATATCACCGCTGGAGGGAAGGAATGCCAATAATGAATGTATAATATCCATCGGCAGCCTGCAAAAGACATCATGGCCAGTGGTATTTCTCAATTCAACAACCTCTCCAGGTGATAAGATCTCGCCACCTGCAATGCTGGAGAATATCTCCTTGCTTACAAGTTTTGAGGGCGCAAAAGCAGCCCACGGGAACCCCGCGTCTATCATTTCGTCCAGGGGATAGCTGAAGGGTTGTCGAAATTTGGCTACACCACCGAAATCGTGACCAGGTTCAATGTATCCATCTCTACTCCAAGTCGTGCAGAGAAACAATTCGCCCAGTAAGCGCGCAAGATCATTGACAGCAGAGGGGGTGACATCCAGAAGAACTCTATCACAGAGAATATCCCAGCAAGCGCTGTGAAATATGAAATTCCAATAGTCATCTTGAGAGTGGGAACTCGCTTTAGACTCGTAGAGAGGATGAAAGGCTTCCATAACTCTAATATTCGAATCCTTATACGAGCACATCGGGTCGCGAGGAGTGCATACTTTTCTCCCAGAAAGGAAACCAACACCAGTAAGTCTCGCAACGCCAGTTTTTAACGGGAGCCTGACTATAACAAATCTTTTTTGTGAGCATGAGACTGATAATGAGGAACTTTTCCAAGGTTCCACGAACCTGCCCGGAGTTCCTTATACCATTCCGGCAACGTAGAACTGGGCATGATAATGATGCCACAGATCATGCAAAACTATAGTCCATACTAGGCCACATGCTTCTTGTTTTTGTGCTGCGTTGATCTTACCCAAAGGTAATGTTGAACAACAGAGTAGTTATACGTTGGCATGTGGGGTTGTGGCTTATCCTTGCAACCAAGGTGCAGCCTGGAGAAGAGCTTTGGAAAGAATACCGGGGGATGCCGTGACTGTTTGCAGAGCGAGGCTTGGTGAAGAAACGACACGAAAAAGAAAAAGGAAAAGAAAAGAAAAAAATAGAGAGAGAGAAACTATCGCTGGGGATATTTGCACGCGATCTGACGAATGGTTACAGTTTGCATCGTATCTTCATGCAAAGCATCCTCGAGGTAGCTATTCATATAGTCTTACCCAATCCCAGCGCAGCCATCGAAACCTTGATGACAGACGCTGAACCTTCCATTTCCACATCAGCCAAATGGTATTGTGAAACAGCAGTTGAGCGCTATCAGCCTGCCACTAATCCCCAACCATCTCGTTTCATCTCCTTATTCTTTTCGTGGCGCTTCTTCGATTTGCTGTTTAGGTAATTCCGCTGACTCATTCGGCCAGCCACAATGTAAAATGTCATATCTCTAGTTTATGAGGTTTAAGAGGCGGGGTGCAGAGCGGTCCGTGGCCCCAGTTCTTTCGTGGGAGCAGAGCACCGAATTGCGGAGATATTTATGAAACGGATAGGTTGTAAAGCCGAATGCACAACTGCTTTTTTTTAAGAGAGGCGGCAAAGGAATAGTGTAAATACTGCTGGTATAGTCTCTCAGTCGGTACGGCTTCATATTTCGTGCATTGAATGATAAGCCGACCATGCTTGTAATAACATTGAAGTTTCAAGGATCTAGCTGCAAATGATGATATCATCGGTGGGGGGAAAGGATCAAGCATCGAAGTGGATTTCATGTCGGATTAACGGACAGTTCTACCGGCGCCAGGATCAACATTTCAAACTGAGAAATAAACTTATAAATTAGCTTCATCGATGCAAGTGGGAGTAATTAATATATGACGGCAGTAGTACCCCGGTCGAGCAAGTTACTCATCAATTCAGGCAACCTGCCCCGCGTTAATATATAAGAGCAGAGTGGGGTGCTCTCGAACTTGCAAGAGCAATTAATTACCCTCACAGAAATCTGTCATCTTTGTCTCATTCCCAGATTGCCAATTTCGACTCGTTTAAAAAAAAGAAGTTGGCTGTTTGCCTGGTACAGTTCGAACTCAAACGAAGTAGTCCTATTGAACACTCCCCCCGCGCACAATGGCAGATATTCAAAAGTGGGAGGCGACAGAGGTAAGGATTTTCCTCCAATGGACGCAATATACGGCGACTACTGCAGGAAAGATTGAATTGACAGAAGATATAACCTTATCAGCCTTTCATCTCGGTTTCTGGCTCGCTGCTTGAGGGCCCGTATTATGACGAAGCTAAAAACGAGCTGCGTTTCGTGGATATCTTGGAGGAGAAGTTGCACATTGTGGATCTTGAAAAAGGGCCTAGCTCGCTGAGGACATTGAATACGGGCACTCCCATCGGGTAGGTTTCAATCCATAATTGATATTTGACCTATGCAATCGTGGTGTTACTTGGACTTTGGCAAGCAGCTGACGAACTGAGCTCATGTCAATAGGATCACTGCGAATATTGAAACGACCGAGACTTCGCAGGCAAATGCGGGAAAGATCATTGCGGGTGCAAAATATGGGTTTGCTACGATCGACGAGCAAACCGGAGCTGTGGAATATATCAAGAAAATATGGACCGAGGCTGACGGGGAGGGCAAAGAGGAAAGGTACGGTATTGCTACTGGGAATTTGCGCAATATCCTACACTGTTTTTTGAGGTTCTCAATTGACGTGTCGGCATATTGCCTTCTGTAGGATGCGTTTTAACGATGGTTCAGTGGATAGTCGCGGGAGGTTCTGGGCAGGAATGATGACTGACCTGAAACATCATGAGTTAAAGTTTGAAGGAGCCATGTTCAGACTGGATGCCGACCTTTCCTTGCACCGCGTGATTGAAGACATGGGCATCCCCAATGGAATGAACTGGAACAAGGAAGACAACCTTCTATACGTGACCGACTCACCAACCAAGCAGATATTTCTGTTCGATTACGATGCCGAATCGGGCGCAATCTCCAATCGACGAGTGTTTTTCACCTTTGAAGGCGAGCAGGCACCAGACGGGTTTGCGATGGATGAGGAAGGCCACCTGTGGGTTGCGATGTGGGGTGGAAGCAAAGTTATTCGCGTATCTCCCGAGGCGAAAATCGTTGGCGAAATCTCGATGCCTACGAAATGCATTACTTGCACCGAATTCTCAGGGACAGACCTGTTCATCACAACTGCAAAGGACGATAGCTCACCGGAAGACACCTTTGGTGGGCACCTTTACAAAGTGAATGTTGGCGTCAGGGGAAAGCCAAGAAACAAAGTTCAACTTCGAGCTTAAACGAAGTTCTTCTCTTGGCCATTAATGCCTTGATGAGAACTCAAGACGATGGCAATCTCATAGGAATGCTTGGCTGGTATGAATTTTCTCGTCGGCTTCTTTACGTTCGTGTCATTGAAGTTTTCCGTTGTCACGCAACGTTGGTAACCAAATCGTGGTGAAAGGAGTCTGCGGACGATGGACCGCGGTTCAAGGATCACAGAATCTCTAAACTTAAATATTTCCAGATTAGTGTTATTTTGAACGTTTGGCCTTCAAGAAAGCAGAAACCTTGCTACGTTCCCGGCTCCATGAGCACCAAAGTTCTTCGACGTTGGAAGCTGAGGGACCGCTTCGTCTCCCACGTAATAATGCAACCCGTGGTGCAACACGCACAGCCGGTTTGCCCATTGTAGATTTAAGGTAAGCGCGTATTCTAGACTGCTTTTTTTGGCTGGATAACCGCTGCTGGCGCAAGCAAAGGCGGGCGGGTGCCGTGCCCAGGAGGGAGTTTGTGATGTCATAGCCCAGCAACAAGTGTTGTTGTGGACACATGAGTATTTTCTTGAGGATGAGAACCGCGCTTAGAGTTGGGGTAGTAGAAGACTACCACGTAAATGTTCTCACGTTTTTGAAGAGAGAACAGAGTGGAAGGAGGAGGTGTAGTCACCAGGTGGGTTGAGGCTCAAAAGCTAAACGCAACGACACCCAGCTCACCTCGTTCCATCCAAACCTCCACCCTCAAAAGCCTCGTTTGCCCGCTAGTGATCTGAAGAAGCTGCCTTTGGAGCTTGTATCGTCTGGCTTTCCCGCATTAAACGTGCGCCTGTCCCCATCTAACGCTCGAACTGCGTGGATAATGTCGCTACGGATGCGTATTTCCTCCAATAATACACTCAAGTCGATGTAAGCAAAGAAGAAAGGGTGATTGCTATTATTAGACGCCATTGCAGAGTGTTCTTGAGGGCCTGGACCATGATGAAGGTCCCCTGCGTCATGTTAACTCCCTGTTTCAGCCACCATGAGCAGTTGTATGCCCAGTTGAAAGCAACGGGCGTGTTTCCTAGAGTGTCGATGACAGCAACGAGCCAGGGTCCACAGCACACATCCACGACCCTGTCCATTTCAAATGACAATGACACCGAACTGCTCCTTACAAGGGTCGCAGGTGGATTCGAGGCTAAGTTCAACGGCTTGCATTCCCGGTCCCCAAAAATCAATAACACTGCGCACTAAGTGGGGTCACCAAAACGAAGGGTCCCCAGGGCTTCGTCATCCTGGACCCTGGCCAAAATTCGTCTCGAATTAATGTGGCCTTCGGTCGCTTGCTGCTTCCTCAAACTTCTGCACATAACGACGTTCGATGATATTATTATTCCACCAGTGGATTACTTTTGATGCACATGCAAGTCACCAGCGCAGGGATGTCATCGAGGAGCTTACCATGGCCAATGGAGGAAAGTCTTCCGAACTCGGCTATGGTTTACCGCGTTCAAAGGCTCAACGAGTCAGCTTCCTGCGAACAAAGCTCACGAGCATGAAACCAGAATTTAAAACTCCCCATCGCGTGTGTCGTTAAGTAACCACTTTTATTTGCGGCCCAATCCAAAAAAAAAAAACCACAAAGGGATGTAGGCGGACCATCCTCAATCAACAAGGCCTTTTGACTTTAGCCGATTCGCTGGACACTGGATCCTTTTATTCAATAATTTGCAGATAACTCGGTATTCTTCACATAATCCTCCAGTCACGTCAAAGACGACCTCCGTATTTTTCTCAGATTTTCATGAGATCCACCACATCAAACAGACCATTATTTAGAGCTGATTGGGGCGTCGAAGGAAGCTTGCGGCCCGGTTCCGCGATCACGCGGAGCCAGAGTTATCACCCAAGTTCGAGCATAGCGCTATGGGTCCGGTCGACAGTGCTCCGTAGGTCCTCCGATGATAAGGAGCGACTAGGACTGCATCTGGTACCAATCAAAAAAACCTCAGAAAATTGACCAGAGCGAATTCCGGCTCCCCGCAGGACTTTTTCTTGAAAGGTTTGCTGGGCCTGACGTGAAATTTACACCCCAAATGATGCCACACGATCTCTTGTGGCGCCAGCCCTAATAAGCATAGATCATCTATTGGTACCCCGTATACGACGCGCACATACAGAGTACATGAAGTAACATGGCGAAGCTGTTTCGTGACACATCCATACTGAAGTGGAGTGTCTTGGACTTTGCCAGGGTGGAATCATGAAGTCCCTGCTTCATGTCGCAAACTCTGCCCCCCAACCAGAAACCGAGGCTCTGTTAGTGGGACAGACAGCTCCGTTACTACGAAGGTTTATTCACAAGCTATTTGCTGTCATAGTAGCTAGCTCGTCGCCAGGAAGCAAGTTGTTGCACCGTTGGGCTCCTGTACCAAGGACTTGGTGCCAATCGAGCGCACATGATCCCACTTGCATTCACCAGGGTTAATATTTTTACTGGAAACCAATCAGCTGTACTCATTCAGCAAAGCCCATTCCGATCGCGAGATCAAAGTATTGCACTAAGAATGTCTTTGCATGACAACAATCTTGCTCTTCAGCCCCTTTCCTTCTCGATCTTCTGTCTCCATTATTGTTGTGCACAATTATGGCTCAATTACGGCTATTTCAGTTCAATCAACTATGCCTATTCACCACTAGTTTCCAATCATTGGTAGGAGTAAAGCCTCCTCACGATTCCCCTGGCGAATGCGGCCAACATTGTCGGCGCAGGCGAACGGTTTCGTTATTCGCCCGAGTCTCAAGGATAGCTTCTTCAGGCTTAGCGGAATTGGCGGGCTTCATGACACTTTTAGCTAAGCATGGGCTGTGGGAAAGCAAGAATCGTGTTCGGAGCTGGATCCCTGACTCTCGGTCAAACTTGACACTACTAATGAATAATAAGGCAGCGTTAGTATGCTTACTGGATGTGGAGCATCTTGCAGCCTGCCATGCATGACCTCGTGCCGTGTGCATATCCCGTTTTCCACTGCGCTAGTCGAAGGCAGAACATTGTCGCAGCTTCCGACGCTCAAGCTCTAAACAGGCTAAAACCAAAGGAAGCGAGACGGGAATGCAATGAGACGAATAGAGACTCAATAATACGACGAGCACCAGGGTATCAAACCTTGTATCTTCTCGCGCGTATCTCTGCTAGTCCACATATCCCCAGGGTACCCAATAATGATGAGGATCGTCTCCTTGAAGTTGCAGATTTTCTAAATTCGAGGCACTGGCAGCAGCCATGCTGTGGCGTTAATACCTGGGTTTCTGGAAGTTTGTTGGGACTTGGGCCGAAATCACCAAACCAACACACACAAGAGGATTATTAGAAGTTTGACGATGTGCCTGCCCGGCTGTTTCATCCTTCTTTGAGCATCTGATAACACCTTGCAAGAGGCACTGAAGACGACCGTTTCTCGTGGAACTGCAAGCTCTCTGGAGCATGCCGTCATTCCTCATGCACGGCATTACCTGCATATGCACCCATAGTTGTTATTGGAGATGCACTCCAGCTATTTGGCAATTGCGTGCCCAGAGCGACAGTGCACAAGCCAGGCACAGTCTCGAAGATCAACCGGCTGAAGGTAATTTCCTCATCATACTGCGGGGCAGCGTCTTAATTACTGTATCTCTGAGAGTTTCTTGAAAGTGGATGGAATGTATAATTGAACAAGCAAAGGTGAATTACGGAATAAACTTGACTATCGGTTGCCTCCAGAAATTGACCAGGAATGCGCATAGCATAGGGTCATCCTGGAATCCTGTTTTTTTTCTCGAATCACAACAGGGTCCATCTCTCTCTTGCGTCGTCCTCGCGGATCATAGCAAATGGCAAACTTTAGGGATGCCTTAGTCAGGCGGGGAAGATGACCATCGCCAACGAATGTCAGTAATCAGCCGCCTTTGCCTTGTCAACATGCCTCTCAGATTTACACGGCTCCACAAACAAACTTGTGAGGGCTCTGGATCCTGATCAACCCTGAGCGTAGCACAACATCTGATAAACCGACTATCACGATGACACTACTAACAGGCTCCAAGCGCCTTGACATTTGACGTTCACCTAAGCCATCATTTTAAATTGTTCAAGTGCGTTGTGAAATAATTTGGGTACCAGAAAGACTCTGGCAGTGGAAGAATACAGGCACCAGTCGAACTCAAGAAAGCGGACATCGCAAGGAATATCAGGCGGACAAATATCTCGAAAGTTCATAATTATCCGACGTCCCTTGACGCCAATAATCGACAAAAACCCCTTTCTCGCGATGGTTATGAAATCCCCCCGAATAGCGCTCAAGGCTCCAGCTTGTGTCTGCACCTGTATTTTTGGGAATTTGCTATTAATATGACATTGGGGCGCAGGTTTTGGACCAAGAAACTCCAGCCACTAGCCTGCGGAGTGATCTTGAGCTAGGTATTAGTAATAGTCCTAGTGGATGTCATCCTTCAAGCAACTCCCGCCTTTGGCACAGCGAGTCAGCGAGCGACCATGGTGGATGAGCGCGGGACAGTGGACCAGTATGCTATTTTCAAACACATCTTGACCTGAATCCGCGTGTTTCAGGGCAGGACCTCAGCATGCGGAAGTTGGTTCAATTCAAGAGACTTTCAATTCATTGAGGAAGCATCCACTATGATTATAAAAAAGGGGTCTGCGATAATAATAAACAAGACAATACATGGCGATCAATATGTTAGGAACCAAGTCGCGAGCTTGCTATGTGCTTCAGCTGCCCTTATCTGCGCCTTGGCTCACGCAGGGCTTGGTGGAATCGTGTTTGTTAATAAGAATCAAGGAGCCAGGGCATCCCCATGATTATTCCCGCATCACAAGCCCCAAACCGAGCAGCTGTCCTCCTGGTGGGCCACTAGCAGAACAGCTGGGATTGTCCGTCAAAGGATAAAAACGACGGACTGTGCGACAGTCGCTCGGCAAATTCAATACTGGAGGGCCGTCATCCAATTGCAGTCTCCAGGTGGCTCTGAAAGGCCCACTGCCACTTCCTGTAACCACTCTGACGGGCACACAATGGCCTCTGCCTCTTCCCAGAGTTTGGGCTCTGTTTGGCTATGCTCATGCACTAGCAGTCATGAGCATCCCTAGCCAAAGAACGTTCCGAATCCCCCGGTCCCGTCTCCTTGTTTCCTACCCTAGCTCCCAGTCCTTAGTCTGTGGTAGTGGGTGTTATTATTACCACGCTGATGGAGCGACTTGGCTAGGCACTATTTGCTTATGGGGGAACCATTCGCTCTTCCGCCCTTTCTGAGCGCTCTTCGTATCTTTTCCCATCATTATTATCCACAGATTGGTGTTGCTTTCCTTCTCACATCTGCTTTTGACCAACTACATCTTTCTCTCTCTCACCTTCAAGACAGTACCTCTACAACCTGTTTTGCTTTGTTTTATATTCACTTTTTCCTCAACGCTTAATACCAATCACCCCACTCCTTTGTTTTCTTTTTCTCTTGTGTGATCTGGATTGTCATGACAGAGACTCCAGCTTCAACTACATCGTTTAACTCTGACGAAAGAGAAAGTGCTTTATTGGTCTAATCCGCCTGCAGGGTCTTTTATTACTCGGTTTTCACCGTGGCTACCGTCGGAGTTCGTAGTCTCCCACATTTCGAATATTCGGGAGCTTCAACACTACCGCGTCACAGCCAGGAGAGTGACACCAAGCTTGGGCCCAGCTATTCCTCCTCCCTCTCTCAATTCCGACTATTCAGGGGCTGTAGTCTTTCGGAGAGAGGGAAGGAACGTCCATGTCCCGCCTCGCAAGATCTGGCCCTTGGAGGAGACCAGGTGCTTATGTCGGAACGGTCTCATGTGTCAGGTCTTCCTTCTGGGGTCTCCCCACCAAAGGCCGACGAAGATGTCGTAAGAAAGGAAACATCAAACCACGGGCAGCCTAGGCAAATTATCAATTTATCGGGTCCAAGAGAAGCTAGACAGTCGGGCCAGGCAGTAGTATTTGCAGCCAGCGATGTACCTTCACCAGGTCATCAACAATTCCAGAGACCAGGACCATCTGAAGAACGGACAACTCCTCAGACAATACCTCGCTCATTAGGAATGCAAGCGATTCTCAATCCATCCCATCAACATCGATTAGAGCCGAGTGGTCGGGCCGGCCAGCTGGATTCACAGGACCTACTACCGTCAATGCCTCCGTCGCCATCCACACACCCACAAACTACTCCATCCCCTGTTGTCTCATCTGCGCAGTCAGACTATTCCCGAGGCCCAAACGAGCGTGCACTATGGTCTCCTAGACTTCAACAGCGCCGGATATTGACACCCAGGTCCCCCGTAGTGCGAGCTGCAAGTCTAGGCGGAAGGATAAATGCGGCACAGTCTCCCTTTCTTTCCTCCCCGCAACCACGAGGTCTTGCTGGAGACCTAGCACTTCCTCGGACTCTCGAGCCGGCATCGATGACGGCAGGAGCGATCACATATTCCCACCCTCATTTACCGGCTTCGTTACCATCGGTTTCCTACGATCCACGAACCACCGCTGGACTTCCCATAACCCGATCGCAAGAAACAAGTCCGAGCACACCACATTCGACCTACAGCCAGTTCAGCCAGACTTCACCAGCCCCGACTCCTGCGAATCTGCTCCAACAGCCCCTTGGCCATCAAGTGTCACCCTCTCCTGGAGCCTTACCACATGATCCTGGCCGTCCGCGGATACAGGGCGATGTTACTCGTCATTATCAGGGAGAGTTCGGGTTTCTAAGCATTGCTCCGGAGATGGCCTCACACCTCATTCCAGAGGGGTTGATACCGGTGAATATGGACATGGAATCTGCCTCAAAAAAGGCCGATGAGCGGCGGTACAAGAACAGCTGTGCGTCGAAACGTTTTAGGCAGCGAAAGAAGGCAGGCCAGCTCGAGCAGGAGGAGACTTTGAAAAGACAGGCGGAGGAGCTCAGGTTTGCAAGGGAGGAAGGAGACTTTTATCGTAGCGAGCGGGACTACTGGAAGGAGATGTATGGGAGAGTGGCCCCCATAACAGGTGTTCCTGGTCGACCGCTATCGCCCCGATTACGTCAACCACCGCCTCCATCAGTTACGAATCCAGATGGTGATCGAGCCTGGCGGGAAATGCCTCCACGGGAAGGTGCTGAGCGAAACGTTCGACAACGAACTGACCCAGGGCCGACAAGACTCCCATTCCCTCCACTAACCCCTCTGCAATCCCCTGGGTATGGAACCACCGCAACATCATACCAACAACCATCGTATTCTACTCGATGGCCCCCCTCCACAGTTGCAACGTTGCCAGTCACAGAAGGCCGTCCCGCTACCCAGGCGCCTTATCCACCAATGCAGGGCTACCCAGAAGCATCTCTGCCACCACCGCCGCCGCCCCCCCAACCTCCTAGGGATTCATTAGACAGGAGCTGGAATCCTGGTCCCTAGCTCTATTCCAGTATCATACTCAATACGTCCTGGATTAATAAGCCTCGAGCGTTTGCTCGAGTGCAACTGTTTTAATACGTTTTCTATATTTTCTTGGATTTTTATTTCCTTTCGCTGTTGCCGCATAACCATGTTCTTATTTATTGGTTTCTAAATTATAGCGAGAACGAGGGCAACCTCAGGGGGTGAATGGCGTTGATTTTGTGTGCCGCCTTTTTGTTTCCCCTTCGCCCTCTCCGCCACAATTTCCAGATGACGTTCGTTTGTACTCGGCTTTTTCTGTACCGGTTTTTCCTTTCTCTGACTCTAGATCCTTTGCTAAGCAGTCTTTGGATGAGCGGGAGGGCTAGGGCCTGTTTGTTTTGGGTTTTCCTTCATTACTGGGCACTGCGTTTTCCCGTTCGATGGGCATTCGTTCCCCCTTGCATACTTGTTTATTGTGTTGCATAGTTAAGGCTGGTTCAACGCCGGAGTTGAGAGTATTTTCTTTTTGTGTTCTTCCTTCCCAAGGATAGTCGTTTTTTTTTTCTTTTTCCCTCATTGTTTTTCTTGAGGTACCCTGGAAAACCCCGCGGCCCATACGAAAAGAAAAAGGGACCCCCTTGTTTTCTGGTGTCACAAAGTCCATCCTCTCTTTGTCCGTTTCTTTTACCTCGGGGGGCCGTTTTGCGCTGTCCCCCACCTATTTGATTTATTTGCCATCGTGGCATAACCCTCCTCGTCTTATACCCTCCTTTGCTACTTCTATTTCCTTTTATTTTTCTACTAATACCCGTCTCCGTTGTCTTCTAGTTCAGCTTTGTTTTAAGCGGCTTGGTTTTCCCTAGAAAAGGGAAAAAAGTATATAATAGACTGCCGGCGAAATTTGTACCTACCTTTTCCATTTTCTCTTTTTTCCTTGTTTGGGTTTTGTTCCCTGGGTTTCTTTTCCTTTTATCCTTTGGGGCGTTTTCTTTTTTGAGATCGACTTCGTTTTTTGCTTTTTTGCTTTTTTGCCCTGTTTTCCTTTTTTTTTACCCTTGTCTATCTTGGAATTTCGTGAAGCGCACCCCAAAATTGTCATCGATCGTTTTTATTTTATTTTCCTTGTCAATGTTTTCTCTTTTTCCCTCTTTCTTCCTGATGTCATAGCCGCATGTATTTCTTTTACAAATTTGTCATTTCGATGAAGCGGAAGGGGAAGGGGAAGGGGCGCTCTAACCACCCCCCTCCTGATTTTATAAACGAGATGCGGGCGACAAATAACTTCCGAAAAAGCTTCGATATTCCTCCTCCCCTCCCCTCCCGTTTTTCTCAACACGTCGAGTTTTGATATCTCACAGCGAACTTTATTTTCGATGGGGCCCCATGGAGGAAAAAGAAAAAAAGACGGATCTGGATGAGAAATCAAAGCCTACCAATGAACGAGCGCAATCGGATTTTTTTACAAGCTTTTCATATACATATCTACGCAATTTGATGCAGCAGAAAGCACGTGGCGGGGTTCCTGCGGTTTGGGGCATGGGAGACGAGTGACCCCGGGTTTGGAAATTGGGAGCGGAGATTTGAGAGAAACTGCTTCAATGCATTTCCACAGCAGCGTTTGTTTGGTGTTGGCAGAAGTGGGAGGAGTTCGATATGTGGGAAGTGGCTGTCAAAGGGACAAATGTGACATGGGTTGCGGGTTTGGGAGGGCGAAGGCGTTTTCTAGGCCCTTGCGGTATTGCATTTTGTGCCATGTACTCCGTTTGTACTCGTCATCGCTCGACCGGTCGCTGGGCCAAGGGACAGTGGGGAACCCTAAAAAAGTCCCAGCGATCTGGGTTTTATTGTCAAAGATATATGTCAAAGCCACCCCCAAAGATGTGTCGCCTTACAAGTATATAACCAACCAAAAATATTAAATAAATAAAAATTATTACAAATTGGAAAGGAAAGAAAAGAAAAAGAAAAGAAATCCAACTTTTTATTTCTGATTGGTTGTAAGACATAATAAACCTGGTCAAAGATAATAAATAAAAAAGGAGGTCGCAGCCTGAAGGCCCAACGGGGGAGATCTCGGATTACCTCGATTTTTGAATCCCTCTCCGCAGCACCGTACGAAGTATTCTTCTACCGTTCATTATTGGATGTGTCTTTCATTGAGTTTGCCTTTTTTTTTTTTTTTTTCCTTTTTCTTGGTGCCCGTCTCTTGAGAAGAAAAGTGGAAAAAAGAAAAGGGGGAAAAGGGTCCGAGCACACAGCATTGTGTATTGCTTGCTGACAATCCCCCCACCAACGAAGGGGGTGGTGGGTGTTCGCTGCATGAACGCGCATCTCTATCACCATTTTCCGCTTCCAGCAATAATGCCCAACGGGAGCTAGTAAATGCTGTTTTCTTCCTCTTCTTTTTTTATTTGTTTGGCCTGCAAACTCTATCCACGCATGCATGACTTTATGTACGTAAGGAAGGTGTGTGGTTGGAAGTAAGTCACAGCTGACTCGCATGCAGTTGATATCAGGTGACTAGTCTGCAATGCGCTGTCGGACCCAGCAGATGCAAGGGTCTTTTCTTTTCTGTCCTTTTTCCTTCTTTTTTTTCGAAATTGTTCCCTTTCCGCTCCAAGTAAGAATAATTGGAGGGGCCAGGCTGGAATTCACGTGACGCGGGACCTTTACCTGTTCGGGAGTTAGCTTGAACGCGGCTCGGCCGACTTTCCCAGCTTCATGATCATCAGAAAGCTGTGACGACTACTACTCTGTACTTCTCAGAGCCATTATTGAATGTTGAAACAGGAACACGGGAAACAACAAAATACAAAAATGTCACTCAATGCTGATAGTTACACCCTTCCACCCTTTCCAGAGGCCCCTGATCCCTGCGTTTTGTGCGACTCGCAAGGGGGGGCGCCCATGTCAAGATGGCCCGCTGTCACTTCCCCTGAATCTGTGAGATCTCACGCATGTCAGCCATAACCCGTCATACATAGCCTATCTCATAGCCGACAGATGAACTGTTTCAAGAGTTAACCTCGCCCATCCTTCGCACGTTCATGGCTGTGGCAGAATGCTTTGTGAGAGCTTGAACCTTGTTATGTCATCGCTCATGGTTATGTAAGCATATACTAGTTGTAACTAACTGGTTTGAGTTTGTATCGTTACGTCTTATATAATCACGCTGACATAAGCGCAAGATTCACGTGACTTAGAGCAATGGTGCGACATCACGAGCCAATCAGACAGACATGTGGCCTGCATTGGTTGTTTTCTTGCTTTGTTGTCAGAGTGGAATGCACCTCATGATTCCCAATTATTATTTCTTATTTTTTTTGGAAGAGAAAGCAGCAGGATCTGCTCCTCTTATTAATTTTCATTCTTTCTTCGATTCTTTCGCTGCTTTCTTTCTTCGTCTTATCAACTACCCCTTTTGGTTCAGGGGCAGGGAGCAGCAGTTGTCATATGTACTCGGTAGAATTCGACGACAATTCTGTGTGCGTGCGGGGTCGTGCGATGCACTCTGGTCAAGCGGTCTGGAAAACGTGATGATTATTGCTATCACCTTCACTGCGTGACTGATATATTGACCGTCCCATCAAAATGGATCATGTCAACGATCGTTCCCCTTTGCTTGCGTCCCAAGCCGAGGATGAAGATTGTGCAAAGAGCCTTGCTTCAGCAGAAGCAGCATCAATACGTCTCGGGGATTATGCCGGACATCCACCAATCAGAGACCGCTTGGTTTCGTTGGCTATGATATTCGTCTTGGTGCTGGTGTGCGGCATGTTCCTGCTTACATTGTGAGACGTCTCTTTTTGTCTCTTGTTAAGCTCGATATTCTTTCTTTTCTACTAACAAACACACACAGCATATATCCTGAATTATTTTCTGGTGGAAAACCTTTATGCAGCACCGTTGACGGTGGATATCACTGCTTTCCATCAACGGCTCGATTCTGGGGTCAATACTCCCCTTTCTTCTCTCTCAGCTCTCTCTCAGAGATCTCACCCGAGATCCCTGTCGGCTGCACTATTACTTTTGCCCAAATTCTCTCCCGCCATGGAGCAAGGCAACCCACCGCCACCAAATCTGACATCTACCAGGAACTCATCACTCGAATCCAGAGCACCACAGAATCATACCATGGGAACTATACGTTTCTACATCATTTCACGTATGATTTAGGCGCGGACGAACTTACCCCCTTTGGAGAAGCTCAGCTTGTCAATTCCGGTGCCAAATTTTACCGGCGGTATCAGAGCCTTTCTCAGCGTGCGTATCCGTTCACTCGCGCGGCAGGTTCGTCTAGAGTGATTGCTTCTGCAGAATTATTCATGGACGGCTTCCAGCAAGTCAAAACCGACGATCCCTACGCCACCAATAAAGATCCACCTCCTAAATCCGTGGCCGTCATCATTCCAGAAGGAGCCTCATTCAACAACACCCTCGACCACAGCCAGTGTGATAAATTCGAAAGCTCCAAGCCCGCCCAGCCAATAGAGTTAGAATTCACCAACATCTTCGCTCCCGCGATCCTCGAGCGCGTAAAGTCGCATCTCATAGGCGCCAATATCACAATCGACGATATCCCCTACCTCATGGATATGTGTCCATTCCACACCGTCGCCCTGACCGCCGACGCCAGCACTCTCTCCCCCTTCTGCACCCTCTTCACAGACACCGAATGGAAAGCCTACGACTATCTCCGCTCTTTAGGGAAATACTACGCCTACGGCGCGGGTCACCCTCTCGGCGCAAGCCAGGGCATCGGCTTCGTCAACGAGCTCATCTCTCGTCTCACCAACACCCCCGTGCAAGATACCACGAGCGTCAACCACACGCTCGACTCCGACCCGACGACTTTCCCACTAGATCTCTCGCTTTACGCGGACTTTAGCCACGATAACACCATGCTGTCCATATACACGGCGCTAGGCCTGTATAACGGCACACACGCGCTGAATACCACGACGATCGAGTCTGCAGAGGAGACGGACGGCTTCTCCTCGTCCTGGATCATCCCGTTCGGCGCAATGGCGTACATTGAGAAAATGGAATGCGACTCTACGCCCGTCGCTAACGAGCCGCTTGTGCGCGTTCTGGTGAACGATCGTGTCGTCCCACTACATGGTTGTGCGGTGGATTCGTTGGGGAGGTGCAAGCTTGATGATTTTCTAAAGGGGTTGAGCTTTGCGAGGGACGGGGGCGATTGGGAGAGTTGTTTTACTTGATTGTTCTTTTTTTATATACTTTTTGTTTATGGTGTTTTTCTTCTTTTCTTTGATATATATATCTCGGTTTGAGGATATATACCCCCCCTTTCTTCTGGACTTTTTGCCTTATCTTCTAAGCATTTCCCCCCCCTTTTACTTCCTTGTTTATGATGTGCTGTGTGAAGTGATAAAATTATGAAAAGATGAAAATAATGAAAATACAATGATAATGCTAATATTAACTACAATTACCTCCACGCATGTATTTGAAGACTTGTATAAAAGGCTCTAGCTAGTCTTCTCTGCAAGCAGTGCAAGAATTACAGAGATAGAAACAGGAAAGAAAAGTTTCTTGATCATGTCTGTAGATTAGTATTCTATATATTAAAAAGTGCCATTGGGAAAAGGGAAAAAACAAAGCTGAAAAATATTATTATGACTTTAAATATCTTACTCAAAGGACCTGGTTTTTCTTGTGTAATAAAAACTACTGTGAATAATAAGACAGGGAATAGTATTTCAAATCATTTCTCCTTTTTTCATCACTGAAAGACAATTTTTCTGGTATAAGAACAGATATGACTCAATCAATGTCCACTTTCTTGACTATTCTTTATAACCCCTTTCCTCCTCCTCTCCTGATAGATACACATTTATGATGTGTTTATTTGCAGGGTGTTAAAAGCAGTATCAACGCAAATATTTGATATTCTCTATATCATACAAAAACATCAACTCAAGAAACTGATATATTTTCAAAAATAGAAGATATTGATTTGAGTAGTGTGACATCATAATATAGCAGAAAACCCTATATATATATATATACAATGAGAGAAAAAGGAGTACTCATATAATACATATCTGGTGAGAACAACATTAACAATTCATATATCCCAACCGGGGGAAAAAAACATGTTGTGGAGTTTATATATGCTGTACACATCTTACATGTAGGAAGCAAGGGAAAAAGAAAACTTCTGTCTATAAAGATATACATATAGAGAGGGGGGATTATAACTAGTTCGTCGACGTCTCATCTTTCGACGCTGTTGGTGTGGGGGGATTTGAAGAGCGAACTTGATGCTGGGCGGAAAAGTCATTTGTGCCTGGGAGAGTGCGCGGTGGGCGGTCGCTGAAGACTATAATATTTGGAAAAAAGGCGTCGGTTAGTATGTTTCAAGGATAGGCCTGCGGTGCAGAATGAAGAGGATCACCCTCTTTTTTCGTAGAGGCTCTAGATGAGATATATCGAGCCATTGAACGGTAGATAGATGTTGAGTCGAATAGGGCGGAGGAGGGGGCGAAGGAAAGAAAGGGGCTCACCTCGCTGATATAGCGCATAGCTTGTGAAAATTACTATCGGTAAAGCCACCATCGTTGACACCCATCTACCCGGACGAAAACAAATCAGTCAGTCAATCAATTAGTTGCACGAAAGTTACGCCCATAGGGTCCCTAAAACGAAAAGAAAAAGCAAAGAAACAGAAGGTTTGAGGTAAAAAACCACCCATATAAAACTTAAAGGGACAGACATACCGTCTCGAAACACTCTTATACGCTTTCGTCTTCCTAATATCCTCCGGCTTAAGCCCCGTTCCCCTCGCCGCGTTAAACCTCGCCGTTTCTTCCGGTGTTAGGACTCTAGAAGCTGGTTTTGGCGGGGGAAGTGGGGAGGAAGTCGCCGCCCTTAGCGGTGGGGGTCGTAGTGGTTGTTGCTGTGGCTGTTGTTGTTGTTGTTGGTATTTGGATTTCTGAGGCGCGGCGGGCGGCATTGTTGGCGGGGATGTGGTGGTAGGTTGTTGCTGTTGTTGGGTTGCGGGGAGCGGAGGAGTCTCGGAGGTGGACTTTTTACTGGCGGCTAGGGCAGAGAGGATTTTAGAGCTTTGCACGGCGGCGGGGCCTTGTTGTTGTGTGCTAGAAGCGGATGAAATGGAGGGTGGAGTATTTTCCGTTACTGTCGTT
Source organism: Polytolypa hystricis UAMH7299 (assembly GCA_002573605.1). Lineage (NCBI taxonomy): Eukaryota > Fungi > Ascomycota > Eurotiomycetes > Onygenales > Polytolypa > Polytolypa hystricis. Next base: position 53,176 of record PDNA01000157.1, on the reverse strand, counting down.
GATTGAGATAGGTTTGGCTTCTTTTCTCCCGCCTCTTCTTGCACTGGTAATTTTTGAGGACCCTCTAATTTCCCTTCTCCAATAATGGCAGGTTGTTTCGCAGTATCTCCCTTGCTCTTCTTCCTCGTATTCTCCGTAGACACCGTATCTTTATCCTGCGTCTCCAAAGTATCCTCTACCAGTGTATCTTGCGATTGCGGCTGCGATTGCGATTGTGCCTCCACAGTCCCAGTCCTAGTTCTAGCACTAGTTGAAGCAATCTTCGTCGCTGTCGTTGCAGCTTTAGCCGTCGTGGATGTAGAAGTAGACTTTCGTGCTCGCGTTGCTGGTTTCCGCACTTCTTCCTTCCCAGAGTCGCCAATTGCACCGCTCTTCTTCGTTGCCGTCTTTTTACTATAAGCCTCAGAAGACTTAGAACTAACTTTCTTCGCTGCGCTTGATGAAGTTGTGGATTTCGATTCTTGTGCGTCGGAGGGGGGAGAGGAGGAGGAGGAGGAGGAGGGTAATTTGCGATTTGCAGTTCGTGAAGCTGTTTTTTTTGCGGTTGTGGTTGTGGTTGTTGTTGCATTGGTAGTGTCGGGAACGTCAGGAACATCGACAACGACCTTCTTGGGTCTGCCGCGTTTCTTTTTCACGACTTCTGCGACGGCTGACATGGTGTCCGTTTTATTTCCGTGCTATATAGCTGGAGAAGAGTATTAGTTGTTAGATATGTGTCCTGCTTCTTAGAATTCGCTGTGTTAATGAAGAGCAATCAATGGAAAGAGGTTAAGTAAAGTAACTTCCTACCTTGAAACCTATATTTCGGTTTGATCAAACTTCAAACGCAAACTCGAGAAAAGGAACAATTTGTCGAAATGAAGAAAGCACATTGACAATTGACTCCTCGGACCTGCAACAACGCGACGAAAGACGCGAAGATTTTATCCCTCGGGTGTTCGCGTAAAGGTTTGATTGATGGATGCAGGGATTAATTAGGCTGTTAATGCAGGGATATTCGATGTTTTAGTTGTGACTTGCATATAGACTGCTGGGATGGGTTAGTTATTAGGGGCAGCTGAAGATACAAGAAGCATTATATATAGAATTTACTAGATAAACCAGTTCTAAATTCATGGAATCCACCGAGCGTAGCGACCGTACAGTTATATATATTCTTTTAACAAAAAACCCCCAAACTCCTCAACATGCTTTCCCCTTCTGAGGGGTTGATTGATGGAGTAGGAATGTTCAAAAGATTTTTCCAGAGAAATGGCTTGATAAGGACTTGGTTTCCTTGATCTCCTACTATTCATTGCCTTGGGATTCAGGGGAATCGTGCCTCGTTATATGTCATTCTGTCAATACTCCCGGCACATATTCCTTCTGGGCCACGTGGATACGGAGGTCGCTCTCCCACTTTAGGGATGCATAGAATGATAGGATTGTGCTGCAGGATACATGTTCTAATGAAATAATTGTTATTCAACTTCCAACTCCAATGCAATGAAGGCACTAGTGGATGAAGGCAAACAGGAACCAAACCTCCTACACCAATTCTCACATTATAAGACATACTATGTATCCTTGAATGCTGGCAGGGGAGAATTTATAGTCCAGCAATGCAGTGGTGAAGCCATTTCCGAGCTCTTCAAGGCTTGTATCGCTGGAGATATAACTCCTTCTCTTTCCATTAGAGTACATCTAGGTCGTTAGGGTGAAGGTTACTATCTCTTCGACGCATCAATGTTGTCAAAATCATACATATATTAACTTTATAAAAGCTTCTCCATGGGATGGGTGATTCTTATTATTAAATTCAATTCTCGACTCTCTACTATCAGAGAAAGCAACACAATTGCCTACAACCTTGAGGGCAGTCCATTACCAACCACAAGCTGTGTGCATTTTGAAAAATCGTCGAGATTGATGGCGACGTTTGGTTTTCAGATTGAATTTGATTTTTCAAGTGGTTTCCGTAGAAACATCCAGAGTCATAACAGACGGTGCTTTCTCGCGACGTTCGCAATGAGAAAGATCCAGCAGCAGACCGATGAAGAAGCTTCTTGTTGTCGCTCAGAGGCTTAATCACATGCAAGGTGGCCATTCCGGTTGTGAACGATGAGGTCTAAGAGGAGAGAGACGTTTAGGTTGTGACACGAAGCGGGTTTGCGGTATGGGGCATTGGAATTCCACCTACTGAGATCAAACTGGCCGTACTTTTCTCCATTGTCCCACGGTAAGAGGCATTGGAAGCCGCATATTCCAGGGCAATTCGCTGACGGGTTGGGGAACGAAAGAGTACCGCAGAAGTCTTTACAGTCGCTATAGCAATCCTTTTCACACGAGAATAGGTCTAATCAGCTTGACTAACGTTCGCACCTCCAAGACACCGACGATAGTTGTTGTCCCCCCCCCCCTAGAGAGACCTTACCCGTTTCTAAGCTTCAAGTCAGATTTCTTTTTTCGCACTTTCACCAAGCAATTTGTGCAGGAGGAACTTACTACAAGGACATGCGTGGCAGGGGACGAAACGGCCACGGCCGCGAAGAGACATGCAGAGAAGATGACGTTGGCGGGTCGCATTCTGAAATATCTAAGACTGTGTCGAGGTCTCTTCTAGCTTGGGAAAAATGCTTAGGTATTTAGGAAATGCTCTGTCGTATAGCCCAGCGTAAGAAAATTTATCTACACGTGGAAGGGCTAGGTGTATCTTTATATATACTTGTACCAAAGCACCTGGATGCTTCGTCGTGCCCTGGGGGGATCCGTTGGACAGATACTTTTGACGTAACTACTCTGGGCAGGCAAAATCAAAGCGAGGGTAATTATATACAGGGGGGGAGGACCAGGGAGAATGACCAAACAAACAACACCAGAACGAGTAATGCTCACGTTTGCCGCTTTGGATTCTTCCGCGAGTTGATAAAACACAGAGCGGCTTCATCGAAAGTTAGTGTGATTGGTGCTTTTCAAACGGATACGATGCTTCTTGACCTTTGGTCCGATTTTTAGTCCGCGATATCTATTCCAGGGGTCCCATTTAGCGAGGAGAAGCTGTGATATAGCCGAGTTTGTTTGCTTAACCATCGACTTATATCATGCGACGACACACCTCAAAGCCTGACCCGCTCCAGGTGGCTTGCATCTCCAGGTGGCTTACATCCCACGGACCGCTAGCCCGCCGCGAAAGGGAGTTGTTTTGTGAGATGTTTCCTCTGGAAAGGAACATGCTCCAATACATCCCTAGTATTTCAACATGGGTCTTCCTCCCAACGGAGGGGGAGAAAAAAGGAGTCGCGGAACTTTCTTCCTCCATCAGGGGTTGACACATTCGAACTGCTCTAGCTGCAGAATTTGGAGGAACCTCTGAACAAACCGAGATCCTCAATGGATTCATTCAGGGCTATTCCCTGTTCTCTTGAATTTCAGAAAGGCGAGCGCGGTTTCCGAGGTAAAGTATAAATTATCCGATGGGCACCCTTCGAGTTGTCTGGACATCAGCCAAAAGGATAGTAAGCTAGATGTAACTACTTGAAGGCCAGCCCAACCCAGTAGGTTACATCCTTTATATTTTTCCACAGTCTTTTCTCTTCCCTCTCTTCCTCTCCGACCTTTTGAAAGATTCATTGGGTCAAAATCGGAAACACTATGAAGCCAGCTATCTTCACCACGATTATCGCCATCGCCTCCTCAGCTGTTGTCTCAGTCTCAGCTAGTTATGCAAACTCCTGTCAAAACTGTCGACTGGAGAAGCGGTCTGCTCCATGGCTCTCGGGCGACGACCATGCACCTATCCTGATATGCGAATGTGGTGATGGGAAGGGGGGCAAACCTACCACGAAACTGGACTTGAACCAATGTCTTATGAACAAAAATGGTTTTATGCTGCCTCAAAAGAAGTAAGAAGACCCCGGCGGGACCCTGATCTCCAAAACCTTCTGACTATTTAACTAACTTGTTTTTTTCCCCCCCCATTTAGCGGCAACTTTGGCTTATCTTGCAACATGTTTGGGCTTATAGATACCAAAATCACGGCCATGTGCAAGTACTAAGCTTTCAGACAAGAGAGCATTCCATCGTGCTGTGAAGAGTATCTCGAGTACGTGAGACCTTGTGTCAGTTTCTGAAGGGACTAAACTGACTCTAGATCGCAGCCTTTCTCAGAGAAAGCAACTGACATCGAAGGACGCGAGGGCCAAGGTAGATGTGAGCGCTAGGAATGGGAGACTGGAAAGGATATATGTGATCACAGACCATATTTTCAGAGATATCTTTGTGTCCTTCTCCAATGAAAAACATATGGACCTTTACCACATGGAAAAGAGTGCTTAGTTCTTGTAGAAATTGTTAACCTCTTTTTTAATAGTTACAATAAATAAATAAAACTCCTGAACATGCTTTCCCTTGGTCACAACGCCCCCCCGCCCGTACGATGCAAGACAATCAAAATCACATCATGTCGTTACGCCCCATCCAACAACGCCCCCTGACCAGCAGGGGGGACTGTTGGAATGGGGGCACGAATGCAAAACAGAAGAACAAAACATACAAAACACAACAACATAAAAAAAACATAAAAACCCAGCGGAGAAGAGAAAAGAAAGAGAGAAAAAGCAAAAAAAGAAGCAAATCACATCCAACCCCCCATCCCCCCTTCACTCAACACGACGGCGAACCGGACGGCCACGACGACGAGGGGTGTTAGCGGGCTCCGTCTCAGCGGCGGGAACGACGCGCTGTCGCTTGCGCCTCTTGGCACCTTGTCTTGACGAGGCAGAGATCTCGTCGGTTTCCACCACCTTGTCGTCGTCGTCGTTGTCGAAGGAGCGCTTCTTGGCCCGAGAAAGGTGGTAGACATCGCTGGGTTCGTAGCCCAGCAGCTCCGTAAGCGCCCCCATCAGATCCTCGAGGGTAGTCTCCCCGTCGTATGTGATGCCGAACTCGTCAGCTCTTCTTCGCGCCTCGATAAGCGCTCGCTCGGCATCCGCCTCGTTGGTGGTGGTGGTGGCGCGCTTCTCCTTGCCCCGAAAAGAAGGCGCGAGCACCTCGCTGGGGTCGCAGCCCAGCAGCTCACCCAACGCCCCCAACAGATCCTCCAGCTCCGTTTCTTGGTCGAAAGTGATGCCGAACTCTTCGGCCATCTTGCGCGCCGCGATAAGCTCTCGCTCCGCCTCAACGTCCTCGGGTTCAAACGGTTTGTCCCCCTGAGGAACGTTGGGCGAGCCCGTCACCGGTGGGAAACCGAAGATTTCGTCTCGCTCAACTTGGTCGCGGGGTTTGAGGGCGGGAGGCGGGGAAGGGACGCCGGGGGTGCTCTTGGCTTCGTGCCAAGTTACTCCTTTTGGAGCCTCGATTATCTCGGCGCCGTTGCTGTCGTACCGCCCGGTATATAGCCAGCCCTGCTCGCTGGTGAATGGGCGAGGCTGGTCGGCGAAGTCACCTGCCGGACGGCCAGACTGAGTGCCACCAGCAGGAGCAGAGACTAGCTCTGCTACCTCCTGGACGGGCTCAGCCTGAGCGCCGGCAGGTTCGTCTTCGTTCTCGGACGGTTCTTCTGGGATGGTGGGGAGTGTGCCACCGCGACGATGACCGACAGGAGCAGCAGCCTCTTCTTTCCCCTCCTCCTCTTCCTCCTCTCCGTAAAATCTGCGACGCGCAGCTGCCACGTCGACTTCGACTTCTGGCTGCCAGTCATCGGCGACTGCAGCGGAAGCCAGATGGAGAATCTGCTGCACCATTTTGGCGTCAGCTTCGCTCAGTTCGATGCCGTTGGAGCCAGCCACGGCAATGACCACTGCGAGATCGATATTGTCAAGCGGGACAGCGGACTCTTCAGCAGTCTCAAGCTGCCCTGCAGCCGGCGGGGTGGTGGTGGGAGTGGTGATGGTGGCAGCAGCAGCAGCTTTCTTCTTATTATTGGCTTTTTTGGCCTTCTTCTGCGGACGGCTTGCTGCTGCATTCTGTGCAGCTTCGATGGCCCTTTCACTGGGCTGGCGCTTCCGCGTGGAAGTGCGTCGTGGACCCTCCATCTTTGAGGATGCGGCAATGACTTCGTAAATCTCGAAGTCGTCAGAGATGATAGAGGAGGTATCGGTGTGAGGATGGTTGGGTGACGAGTTAGAGAGGTGAGAGGATGGTGAAGTGAAAGTTCGAGGTTGTGGTAGAGAGGTCGAAGGACTTAACGAAGAATCGAAAGAAGATTTTGGAAGAGCAGCTGTATGATTTTGAGAAAAATCGAGCGATGGCTGAGGAAGGGAAGGAGGAGAAGAAGAAGAAAAGAAAGAAGGGGAAGGAATATATTTATAAGGACGAGAGTCGTGAGTGTTGAGTGAAGCAGAAGGTTCTTTGAGATAGTGAATATCAGGCGAGAGACTCTTCTGGTATTCACCATTCTCATCAATAGGGGCTGCAAACCCAGCAGCAGCTGTCAATTCGTTACTGCGAGCCTCTGAATTGATAATATTCACAGCTTGCACGACAAGTGGGTCCCTTGACAATAAGCTCAATGCCATTGTAAACCGCAGAGGCTCCTCATCCAGTCCCTTGATTAAAGCATCAGCTGCGGCCTGGAGCTTTGAATCAAGTTTTCCAGTCGAAAGGGTGGCCAGAATATTTATAAGTAGTGTCCCCGCCGCGACTACATTGCCATCTATGGAATTGTCGCGCGCTTGTGTTCTAAAATACTTGTCTGCAAAACCAGGCGTGAATAGCTCCAGTCCAGAAAGCTGAGGTGCGAGACGTGCCAGAAGCTTCTTATAGGTATGAGAATAGTCTGCACCGTTTGATTCACCTGATAGTGGGTCCATTGTCGCCATTGTTCTCTCAGACGTTGGGCTATCAAAGTGAATCTCTTGAGAGAGTGTAGATTCTAGAATTCACGTCAGCCATTGACCTGAAGTGGGGAGCACGTGGTATCAAACTTACTCCTCAGAGACCTTCGAGTCCGTGGTGTGGATTCGTGAGAAGGATATGGACTACCTGCTACACTGCTATTCCTGTCCACTGATCTCTGGATATGCACCTGATGACTGGGAGACACCGCATTTCCGTTTGTAGAAGCTTGCTCGTCCCCTGCATCTGTGGTTTTTCTAGCTACCCACAAAGCTAGCGCAATTGGGTCACTGTCTCTGGGATAACCTGACAATTCAAGGGATAGCGAAGGCTGGTTCTTTTCAGACAACCTTCTAGTAGATGACCGGGTATTCATCCGCGGAGATGCGTTAGTTGGAGGACTGCCTTGAATATTTTCATTCTGGCCGCTGGCTGTTCTGTCTGATAGGTATCTACTTGCACCATTTCTAATACCCAGCATAATGCCAGTATCTGTGTCTATGCGTCGACGCTTTGACGCACGCATAGAAGGCGAGCCAAAGGTAGGAGTTGCAGGGGTGTTGTCTGCAGCTCGCGGGAGCTTGCTAGCTGACTTTGGCCCCGAACTTGATCGTCTGCTCGACATCTGTCATATAGTATATTGATTAGCTTTATGTCTGCGAAACTTGGAGTGTCCTCCCCATAGAAGAAGATTACCTTTATCGGAGAACTCATGATGTATAAGAGCCAATAAAAACACCAAAAAATGCATAGAAAGTCCTCCTACGAGCCCTGAGCAACCAGGTTAGCTCCAAGGGACCTCAATACTAACGCAAGAGCTCTTCTTGATATATGAAACGACAACCAAGAAAATTAAATGCCACGAGAAACATGGGCTATAACCAGGCAATATCGTTATAGTAGGAAATAGCTGCTATATACGGAAAGTGATTTGTAGTTTCGTTATAGAATTGAAAACTTACAGGTCGCTTTTTCGTCCCGATTTTTATACACGCCACATGCGGATAATGGGGCAACAATTCTGCTGTTCTTATTCAAAGAAAGAAAAGGAGCGCAAAGAGTAGAACAATGGAGATTGTTCGGTGCAGAAAGACATAGAACAGCACCTCCCCGCTTTATCTCCCAGATGCTTTAAAGAGTTGAAAGAAGGGAAGAGAAAGAACAGTTCCACTCTTTTTCCAGCAAAGCCTTTTTTGCGCTTTATTCCGGTCTGTTTCACAAGATCTAGAAGACTATGGGTGCCAAAAGGGAGCAGGAGGAGGAAGAGAGAAACACAGCATACTAGAATACTCCTAGAGAGATATTCTGCAAGATGACAAGCAGCTAGAAGATACAGAGATGGGCCCATCCATCCATCCAGCCATATATATGCATGATATATGTCTCGGAAGTAGAAACAGATTAGGGCTTCGAATATATCACATGACCGACGAGCCCCAGCACGCTAAGCCGCTTTGGGCTACCTCCCCCAGTCTCGGCGCTAGTCCGCATTGGGAGCTCTGGACAGCTTTCGACATCATCAGCGACACCAAGAGACAAGCGAAACAAGAGAGATGGAAGATGCTGCATACTCGGTCGCTCGTTGATTATTCTACGCCCAGCTGTGTCTAGTTAAACCGGATTGCTGCTACGGGGTATTGTTCTTCCCCCAATTGGTTCTTCTTTACATTGAAGATGCAGCTCCTCACAGTGTTGCAAGCTGGTCTACTCGCATCCGTCATTCCCTCCGCCTGGGCTGCGGCTGGCTGGGGATTCGGAGATGCCACCGTCGCGATCCAGCAAAAAGGCGGCGGAATTGGGAGCGGAATAAAAGAGAAGTCGGTATATTCCTTTCCTTACGTTTGTTTCAGTTATCATTCAGGCCGCTAACAGGACGTCATGTTCTACCCATAGGTTGTCCGAACAGAAGCCGCTTGCCAAACCCCTCTCCCTGGGCGGTGCTGATACCCTCAAGATCATCCTCACTGCCCAAGAAGGTCGCTCTGCGAAGAAACCCCACCAGGCTTTCCTACTGCTAAAAGACCAAGACACCGGCCTAGATGTGTCGTATCCATTGAGCGTGAAAGACAATGGAAAGGCCAAAGTCGACCTGGTAGGCGCCCTCACCAACTCCAAAGCCGATGAATGAATGAATGAACGAATTAGATTCGCTGTTATCTGACCATTGTCTCTTTCCTTTTTTACTAGACACAAAAAGATATCCCCGTTCAATTCCTCCAGTCGTCAAAGCCCATTGATGCGAATCTCGTCATTGCATCCTTCGGCGAAGCAAAGCCGTACGATAGCTCGGTGTTCAAGCTGTCTATCGAGCGCAACGTGAATGAGCCGATTCCTTCTTCAGAGGCCGTGCGGTACGGCAAACGCAAGGAGATCCACCACACATTCAAGCCTGACCCAACGAGCCCGCCAGCCGTGGTCTCGCTTGTCTTTGTTGTTGCCGTCCTTGCAGCGATTCCGGTTCTCGCCAGCACGGTAAGTGCTAGCCATACAGCTATTATATAAAGAAGTGACACATTTACTGATATCTACAAATAGTGGCTTTACCTTGGCGTCAATGTTAACCACCTATCCACCGCGATGAAGGCCGCTCCAGTCCCGCATATGCTGTTCGTCGGGTCTGTATTCGCGCTTGAAGGGATCTTCTTCTTGTACTATACCTCGTGGAATCTCTTCCAGACACTCCCCGCAGCTTTGGCTGTTGGTGTCGTGGCATTTATTAGCGGAAGCCGGGCGTTGAGCGAGGTGCAGCAGAGGCGCTTGGCGGGATTGCGATAGAGGTTGTAACTCTTTATTTTTTATTATTTTTATTATATCTTTCAAAAGGGGTATATTAGCGGATGGTACAAGCTTCTCAATGGATTTAGACTAGTGTTTTCCATGTTATGAATCTACAATTTTCCTTGATCGAAGCATGCAAGTTCCCTGTCTGTATCTCTCCGTTAGACCCTTGATGCTTACATAACTGCACAATATGCCGCATCGCCCACCGTACAAGCTCCAATCGCATCGACATCATTTCTCATCCAAGAATATTTATTTTGCTCCAACTCAATACCCATACCATACTCAATTGATTATTGCCCACATCCCCGCCTCAGAAATCAAACCAAGAAGCAATGGGCTCAGCAGCATCCAAACCAGCCAAAGCCGCTGCTTCCGCAGCCGTGCGACGTCGACAGTACCCGAAACAGGCCTCCCCATCGACAACAAAAACAGCCACCGTTGCTGGCAAGAGAAGTGTTGCTCCGGGTCAGCCGGCGGGCTCTGCGGCAGTTCCAAGACAAACTGGTCCGGTATATCATTCGAAGGAGAAAGCTAGTGCGACGAAGTCTGAAGGTATGAGAGAGAAGCTCTTCAATTTCCAAGCCTCCGCCATTATGAACTTGCGGAGTGCAAACGCAAAATTATTCCTATCCCATATCTCCATCTCCACCGCATAGTGCGCCTTTTCCCTTTCCGTTGAAAAAAAAGGCTCAATCTACAAAACCCGTAAAGCTAACAACCACACCAGCAATCGACCTCGACGCTCGCGATCCACACTTCGCCGCCTCCCTCCGCGCTCTCGGCCCCGTCACCCCCTTCCCCACCCTCTCACACTCCAGCACCTTCCACAACCCTCACAACAACAACGTCAACGTCAACAACCCTCACAGCCGGCCCCCGCAAGCCAACCCATCCTTCCTAATCCTCTCATCGCGCGCCCAACTCGCGCGCGAAGCTGACGCTGAGCTCGAATCCCTAGGTCGCGCAAGTCAGCAGGACAGAAGGTTTTTGGACGTCGTTAGTCTCAGGCAGGTTGTCGGGATGCGTGAGAGGGGGGTTAGTGATCGGGTTATTGAGAGGCAGTTCCGGTTGGGGGAGGGGGTGTTGGAGGAGTTGGGACCGAGGGGAGTGGTGGGAGAGGCTAGGTGAGAGTCAGAGAGAGAGGCGGGGGTGTTGAGGAAAGACCTGATGGACGATGTGGATAATGCATTGTTTTTTTTGTTCGATGGGCTGTGGAGGAAGAGGAGGAGGAGGGGGTGTTGGAGCCGGGTGGGACGAGAAGTATAAGGAGCAGGATGTTGGATAGATACGGGCTACTTTTCCCAACGGTAGGTTGACCATTACACTACACGCCCTGCGACACCGTGTTTCCAAAAGGGTCCAATATGTCGTTATGCCCCGTCCATCTGTCTCATTCATCCATCGATCTTCTTTTACTACTCGGTCGCAAACTCTCTCCCCAACGCAAAAAACCAACAACTACCGCTTGACAGAATTTGCCAGGCTATGCCAATTTTTTCTCGATCCCGTTTCCAGATGGGCGGTGTCTTAATCGCGAATAAAACGAACACGCGAGAAGAGAGGACCGCTTTTTATTAATCTCGCTAAAATACTTAAGCTCCCGGTCCCACGGGTTTTGTGTGTGTGGGTTCGGAACGCCTGGCTTTTCGTTCAGGGAAGGAAGGGACTCTGACTGACTATTCGGCTCGTGAGCCCGCTGATGGATTTTTTTTTTTTTTTAAGGGGAAAACTCTCGATCTGCACACGACGACGCATCAAAAAATACTCAAAAAGAAAGCGGATCAAGCTAAAAACGGGGGGGTCAAAAGTCCGTTTTTCCTCTCCCTGACAAATGTCACAACAACAAAGAATATATCTCAGCGGGAAAAGAAAAAAAAAAGCGTCTGGTCCAACATCGAAGCCCTTATATCACAGCAAGCGGGACCGGAGAGAGGGGGTAGTTGTGGCAGGGAGAAGATCTCCCCCCCTCTCTCCCACTGTACCCCTGGGGCCATTCCAGCAGGTTTCTAATAACTCAACACAAACTACCCATCCACCCACCCACCTATAAAACCGGGTTCAAATTAAGAACAATTGGGGGACGTCTTTAAAGAAGTGCCTGGCTACTTTAAACCCCTCATTTCTCGATGCTTCCGATGAGAAATTTGCACATATGTATTATAATCACTACAATAAACCCCACCCTTTTAAGAGACCTTACCTTATCTTTAGACAGATATTGATTGGTATATCTCTCTCTCTCATTCAGATACTGTTTTATCCATACATTTAGCCGCTCCTCTATGCCCCATATATTAATTACCCCTTTACCTATCAGACTGTGAACAAAACACTTCCCTCAGTAACCACCTCCAAACACCTACCTATGATAGTAACAAACAGGTCAAAAGATAACATAACAAGCGAAGTACCTAATTTAGCATATATATAGCCTTTTTTCATTCCCATTTCCATTGAAAACCTATAGTTTTTTAAAAAAAAGGAGAACTAAACAAATTATTTCCCATCTCCCACTAAAAAAAAAGAAAATGAAAAAAAATGAAAAATGAAAACCATAGTTATCCCTCCACAATGAATCAATTTCCCAATCATCTTCCCGCTCATGTCATGAACTCAAAACAAAACATATTCACACAATTCCAGCATTGCCTTATCAGTTCCACCCAAACACACTATCCTTGAATTGTTCATCCCCTAATCACACCACCTGAAAGGAAAATTGAAAAAACACCAAACATACTAACATGACCCATAAAGAGAGTGAGAGACATTTTGCCCATATCCATCCCATTAGCTCGCAGACAGCATCATTCCACCAGGTATTTACCGAAAAGAGTAATACGGACAGCGTAATCGTACTGAGTACCCATACACATACGTTCCAGCAGACCAGAAAAAGTATCATAAAAAGATTGGAGACTTTGAAATAAGACCCCGTGGATAAAGCATGAAAAAGAAAGATAGTCTCATGCATGGCAAAGATACATAGCCAAAGACTAGAAATATCTCTCACCACATAAAAGCAATGGACAACTAGAATCGAAGAGAGGCAAGATAAACTAGCATATCAACTCAAAGAAATTCGTCTCGGTCAGCGTTCGCACCATTGAAAGTCCACAGAAACATCGCCTTCAGCCCATTTCCACCGTGATGGTAGACGTGGCGGAACTAGATGTAAAACATGGTGTCTTGCAGTCGAGAATGGATGGCGATATCAGCCTGACGCGGTGTGCCACTCTGACCCGAGAACTGGGATGTTTGAGACGGATCATAGAGATCAGAAAGATAGCGTCGGGCTCGCTCACAAACGAGATCAGCATAGTAGGCGGGTGGGCAAATGCTAACTGCCTTGGTGGCACGACCGAACAGATAGCACATGTTATGGGTAAGATCCTCAAGCTCATCGGCGGCACTGGCGAAGTTTTGCTTGGTCTTTCTGCCCTTCTGAGTGAAGATTTCATCCAGGATGATATAATAGTGGGCTGGACGAGCAGTTCCCTGAAGAGCTGTATGTGCCTGGAGGAAGAAATCCCAGTTACGGGTTTCAGTCACTCCACGATCGACGACAGTTCCGTTGGGGGTGTTGGCGTTCTTGTCGGCGTCATCCATCTTTGTAGGGTAGAAGCGCGTATTGTGACGCTTGCCGACGACGACTATTGCCAATCGTGGCAGACCCGCCTTGGTTGAGGTGGAAGGATACACAGCTTCGCATGCGCGACGAATAAGCGGCAACTCCTCCTCAATGACTGTCCTGTACTGGCCCTCTGAAACGCCATCACGGTAGATCAAGATGTTTTCGGGGAGGCTCTGGCGATTGTGCTTCTGCCACAAACGCAGACGAGACTGGATCAGTTCGTCAAGAGCGCCCACCATTTCCTTTCTAGCCTCTTGCTGGATACGGACAGCTGCAGGCCATTGGCCAAGTGTCTTATCAATGCTAGAAACGATGCCTGCAATGCTAGGGGCTTCGGACGACGAACCGGGAGACGGGTGGGTAACGTCAAGACCGACCACCATTGTTTTGCCTTCTCCGACGATGCCCAACCTTGGCGCGTCAATTACGTGGTTGGTGCCACCCAGCTTCAAGTTGAACTTCATGGCGACATTAGCAAAGTACTGGGTGTCAAAGCCGTCGCCTCTCTGTTTCGTAAACTTGTGCCCGACCACGCAGATGGTATGAATACCTTGCTTTACATCACCAGTAAGTTTGATGCGATTATAAGTCCCCGCATCAGTGTCTGGTAGAACCACCAAAAGCAGCCTCAGAGTTGGATTCTTCATGCATATTTCATCGATCTTGTGTTCAAAGGCAGTGTTCGGGTTGAGCGGGAAAGGGATTGCACCGCCCTGCTGTGTCACGTTTAACCCCTGAGCGGCCAGCGTATTTTTGAAAGCTCCAAAAGCGTCTTTGATTGGAAGGGGGCTGTTAGGATCGAACAAAATTCCCCAGGAAGGCAAAGGCTTGCCAACCGAGAACGTAACGCTGCGCATATTCCAGCTCGCAGCAGTAGGCAATGCAAAACCCTTGCCATACTTTACTTGAGGGCCTTGTAGAACGCGACCGGGAACAGTGATTAGGCCTGGCTTGATGGAAATCCCCATGGATGTCTACAAGGTTTAGCAAGATTTAGCAAAAAACTCCAAGATAATTCCAGGGACTTTTGGAATTCAAAACTTACCAGCAATGGGTTGGTGGTACCGGGCGCACCCAAAACTCGGGGCAGATTCGCAACAATATACTTTGCATTGGTGGCGGGCCGCTTCACAGCGAACCTGATCATCTGCTGCGTTTGGCCAGGGTCCAATTTTGAATTGTATGGCTGGCCAGCACCGATTCGGCATACCTCGACCGGTAAATAGCTCGGCTTGTCCTTTGACCCGACATTGATAACGGGCAATCTGGTGTCGACGGCGATCTTGTACTCTAAGGAGACTGTTAGAACGATAGAGGTGAATGCGAAGGTTAATATATGAACTTACTCTCTTTGAAGTATTGAGCAACGGTGATCCAGTCTCCACCAGTCTTGCTAGGACCCTTCTTCTTCTGGCCCTTGCCGCCACTCTTAGGAGTGTCTTCTGACACGCCCCGGAAGAACTTCACTTCAGCCGGCCCGGCTCCGTACCTTTCAACTACAGGACCGTTCTCCTCATTTTTGCCGTCATATGGGGTTGCTAGGCCCCAGATGGTCTTCATCTTTTTGGCACCCTTCTTCTTCTGCGTCAGATGAGTTACTTCCACACGCAAGCGTTTGATAAAGGATTCAATCTTTCGCGGTTGGGCGCGCTTTTGTGCGAACCATCTCATCATTGCAACCAAATCTTCTCCGTAGCAGGCGGCATTTTTGACTTGCACGTTGAGAAGCAGGCGGCTCGAAGCGGCACGGACGCTGATGAAAAGACCCTTTAGGAAATCAAGGCCAGGCGCAATTCCCTTCATAGAATCGTTGGCACCCAACTCGTAGTGCTTATTGGCACCAACAGACATCAGTGCCTTGTTCGACTTTGGACCATGGCCAAGCACGATATTCAGAGCTTGAATGGCTTCTTCCTTGTTGGCAAAAGACCGATCCAAAGATGGAGAAGAGAGATATTTGAGCAACGGCTGAATGTCAACGGGGCCGGTCGACAGAACGCGAACTTTGAACGTCTTTGCACGCTCGCTTGGCTGGTCCTCGTAGTCATCCCGATACACGATATCAAAGGTCTGGTCCTCAACTCCAAGGGGCCTGTTGCAGAAGAGAGTCGCCTTGTAGTCGGTTGCAAGAGTGCTTTTGAAAGGAGCGAAGACGCTTTCTTCCAAAAGCAGCTCGATAATGCGTCTCAGCTTTCTGCCACCAGGTGCCGGTTGAGTCTGGACAACATCCAACTTGTAGCGATGCAAAGTCAATTTCGGGTTCGCTACAAGTTCGAAGTAATTGGCAAAGAGCTGGATTGGCGTTCCACGCGTTCCGTAGGCAGGACGCAACGGGAATTCTCCCTTCAGAGACATTGCGGCAAGACCGGCCTCCCGGCCTGCGCCTGCCTTGAGCGATTTCATGTAGCCATCTTCGATTTGCTGCACGCGCACATCGGGAGCTGGGATACCTGTTTCGGGCCTATCGGGGAAAGACATAAACATTGGGACTTTTGCCACCCGCGACGAAGTGTGCGGAGCAGGACAACGCCAAAGTTAAAAAGGAAAAGGGTTAAAGCTTACACGAACACCTCAGGTGGTTCAAACTGGCGAGCTTGGAAGCCACCACGTCCACCACCGCGGCCTCCACGACCACGATCATCGCCGCCACGGTAGCCCCCACCCCCACGACCACCGCCGGAGGGTTGGTCGAAGATGCTGGGTTGCTGTTGACCACCGCGTCCGGTTCCGCCTCCACGCCCGCCCCGCCCACCGCGACCACGGTCCTCGCCACCCCCGCGACCTCCACGGCCGCCGCGTCCACCACCACGTCCCGACATTGCTTAGGCTTAAGTGATATGTGATAAGACTTGTCAAGCAAGTCGGGAGTAGATTGAGGGCAATTGGTTATCCTATCCTAAATAGTAAGTTAGTACAAGCTAAATCAAAACACAAGTAGCCTGGTGTCTGTAGGTCTGTCGAAATGTTCTTCGCGTACCCAGACAAACAAAGAGAAGAAGGGGGGGGAGGGGGGGAAGCATAACAAAAACCAAAGCGATGAAAAAACGCGTTCTCAGAGTAAGGAAGGTATAGATGTAGTTTAAATAGGAGCGAACTGCATACCGGAAGGAATAACTTGTAAAAGTGCGGTAGGTTCCAGAAGGCCGGATTGCACAACGATTGTCTCTGGCACCGGAAGTCCCGGCGAAAGGAAGCAGCTGTGGGTGTCGAGAGACGCGTCAAAGGAAGCTGTAGCAGCTCGAATTGTCTGATTAGAGCAGCGTACAAACAGTACAAACAATCTCTGAGCGGCTGGTAAATGAATGAAGCTCGCAGGTTCAACACACAGCAAACAACATACCAGGGTGATGAAAGTGGTGTAGAGAACAGGTCTTGGTTGCCTATGAGAGGTGACAATGAAGCAGACCTGGCTCTTTGTTTGTGTAGCTATGCTAGGGGAGAAGAGAGTCTGTCGATGAGCCTGCAAGAGGTTGTTTTCTTAGTTGGTGGAGTGATTTGGATAGCTTGTGGTAGTGGGGTTGTCACAGCAGCAGCAGCAAAAGCAGTTGAGACAGGTTGTCGGACACCTGCAGGTGTCTCTTTGCATGCTGGAGCAAACAGAGCTTTCATAGACTCTCCACTAGTGTCATCTGGAGATGGATATAAACAGATATTAATAGGTTGGAGGATGTCAGGTTCTGGTCTCTCTCTTACAAGGCTGGCAGGCAGTTGTTATATAGCTGATAGAATCATCTGTCTGGGGTTGCCAAGCATGCACTGCTCGCACAGAGCTCTCTCATACATTTGCTTGCACACCACTACCATCTTTTGATAGGCCCTTGTAACAACCCCTGCTGTGCCAATGCAGAGAACACCACTCACAAACCAGTCTTGCATGAGGTGTTCTCCCATTCCAGACACACATTGCTACAACTCCCCCTTTCTCTGAACTTCTTTACAATCTCCACTTTCATCACTTGTGCATACGGTTAAGAAGTACATAGTAAGTATCCATCCATCTCTCGCAAGCTCTCGACAGCTCTAAACACCTTGAACTCAATTCCAACCCCACTATTCCCCAACAACCCACCGCACCAACCCAAGGATATACGATCGCATCCCAGCTCTCCCCTCCCCGTGCCATGAAAACAACGCGTCGAACAAGGCTGGCGCGTAACTTCAGACACACACCGCAGTCCCTTGTTCTTTCACCCCTCCCTCTTTCGCTGTCCACGCTGATTGACCACCACACCCCAACCACTCAGACCTACCCACGTTGAAAATATGCAAGCAGACGCGTTCGCAACGGGAAACGGAAGGCAAGGATGTATGTCTGCATGATCTGTGACTCATCTCTTCCCGCTTTTACTTCTTCTTCTTCTTCTTCTTCTTCTTCTTCTTCTTCTTCTTCTTCTTCTTCTTCTTCTTCTTCTTCCTAGCAATAATCCCTGGCATGCAAAGCAGAGTCTTTTTGAGGCCTCCAATCTCCCTTCGTAGTAACAAATCTTCGCCAAGCATACATTCTTCCCGGACGGGGATATCCCTAGTGCATAATTGATGCGGTTGTTGTAGATAGGTTGATAGCAGTGCCCCTGTCAAGCTGCCTTATCCGCCTGTCTTCCTGCCTACCTACAGTCAGTGTGTGTGTGTGGGTGGTATGGGTGTTGGGCTAGACAAATAAAAAATCGATAACGCGCATCCTTTTTCTTTTTCTTTTCTTTTTTCACCGTCTTCTTCTGTATCCCTGCAGTTGATAGCGCGATTGAGGCCAGGACAGTATCAAATGCGTGATCGAAAGAATTATTCAATATATTTGCTAAATAATATAAACATATTGGCTATAAAATCGCAGGGAAAAAAGAACCATAGAGACAAACGCGCCCGCTAATAAAAAGAAAGGAAAGGGAATCATCAACACACAAAAGAACCCTCATCACCGATGAAGCCATTAGCCACGAAATGTGGTCGTAAAAAGAGGGCACAGTAGACAATGCAGCCTTCCCCCCCTCCCGCACCCAACATTATATAATATATTCCTCTCCTTTACCACGCAGCATGTCCACCATCCATCCTCAAATCGCTCCCCGTCATAAAGCTGCTCGCATCACTGATCAAAAACACCGCTGCACCGCGATACTCGTTCGGCTTGCTCAGACGGCCGAGCATATTCTGTTTCGGCCACTCGACCTGACGTTCGGGGAATTCGACAAAGAGCTGCTCGACCATCGCGGTCACGATGTAGCCGGGGGAAATGGTGTTGACGCGGATGCCGTGCATGCCCCATTCCGAGGCTAGGTTGCGACCGAGCTGGATCACGGCGGCTTTGCTGGCGTTGTAGGCGGGACAGATCAGGCCCTGAGAGGAGAGAAGAGTTCACGTGAGTAGGTTGTAAATTACAGAAGAGTGTTTGCAGGGTTTGCATGTGGGGGACAAAAAGCGGGGTTGAAGATGTCTCTTCTCGACCTTCGGGAAAATATCCACAAAACAGGCATGGAAATGGAAATGTGATGGCAAAGTGGAGAAAAGGCCCAGCCATTCCGATCGCAGTGGTATGAGAGCGCGAATCCAGGCCATGAACAAGAACAAAAAAGGAAGTTTCAAACGTACCCTGTTTGCAATCGTGCCGCTCATGCTGGCAATCATGACAATGCTGCCTCCCGTGCCAAAGCGAATCATCTGCTTCGCCACAGCCTGAGAGGTCATGAACACACCGGTGACATTGACGTCGAACATCGTGTTGGCGTCCTTGGCTGTGTATTCGAGCGCTGTAGTTTCCTGCTGGATGCCGGCCGCAGCAACCAAGCCATCCATGCGCCCTTCTTGGTCGGCGATCTCGGTGATGATCTTGTTCAAGTTCTCGGTGTCGCGCACATCAATGCGACGGTACTCCAGCTTCGTATTCAGCTCGTCAGTCGCTCGTTTCTGGATCCGTCCGAAATCCGGTGACTACAGATTTTTTTCCCCATGGGTTAGTAGACTTTCTGGGGGATTGATTTGAGAGGTTGAAAACTAGGTGCTTGCTTACAGGCTCTTCCAATCGATCAAGCGCATAGACTATAGTGATATATCTCCGTTAGTGAATGGCGCACGACACGTAATAACACAATCCCAGTTTGTAGAGCATGTATCATCAACGGCAGAACATACCTATAGCACCGGCTTCGAGGAGAGCTTCAGCTTGGGTCAATCCAAGTCCCCGTGCACCACCAGAAACAAGCACAACTTTGCCCGTCAGAGCAAATTCAGGGAGTCTTGACTGCGTCCCCAACGCAACGACAGGTTGGCTGGGGCCATTCGTGGTGGAAGCACCGCCCAATGCGCTGCTGGCTTCAAGGGAGGGTGGCATTGTGCTGTGAAAAGATGATCTCTGAATCAATGGAAGGAATTGCACAGGAGTAGAAGATGGGAAGGATTTCTGCACAACGGGTAATGATGAATGTTTTGTAGGAAGAAGGTATTATTGTTGTTCGCGAGGAGCACAGTCGAGCAGCGGAGGGAATCGATGGTTTAAGTAGTAGGTGTGCCGTTCCTCCAAGTCTAGACAACACACCCCTTTTTTGGGATTTGGTTGCGCGTGGCCAAAAAAGGAATTGCAGTAGAAATTGTTAGCTGGTCACAGGGCTATACAGACAAGGTCTAGTCCGCAATTTTGGGTGGATAATAAAATAATGGTCTCCGGATCTCTGTCAACTACGGCCCTCTTCCTCTCGGGGCAAACTTTCTAGAGCTTGATCTGGGCTTATAAAGACCCTGTGAAGGCGGGGGGGATAGCTAAGGGTGGGGAAAATGAACGATGCTACTGGGTTGTGATTAGCCCACATCTGGGGAAAAAGTACTCTGTGTTTCTGTCGCACATGATCCATATTCTTGCGACGGGATGCCTAATATAATCTTCCCCGGAACTCATGAAGTACATGGTACACGCAGACGGTAACTATCTAACTGTAGATAAATATATCCTAGCACCTCACGAGAAAGAACAATCCGAACCATGAGTGCGGGCACCACTGGAGAAACAGGAAGCTACAATATCAATCTAGCAATCTATCTAGATGCCAGACTGTCAACACAGACCGACTACTATACTAGACTTCACCGAGAGCCATGTCTGGCTGGTGGGGAAACTTTGTGGGAGGAAGTCAAAGCTCTTCCCTCGGATTTCTCAATTGGGTAACCCGGTGGGGAAACGAGCGGAATTGCCGATTGGGTAAGGCGGAGGGGGAGAGGACCAAAACTCCGGGCTTTTTTGCCTGCTGCCACCTCAACTTCATCAATCCTTTGTCGTTCGTTGACTCTGTCTGCGTCTGCGTGACGACGGGATACCGTTTGTGTTGGACTCGTGATGTAACCTGATGGCTGTTATTTTCTGGCCTGGATAATTTTGCCGCCCCCAGTGGCTTCGGGAGGCGGCTTGCTTGCCTCCAAGCGCCCTCGACTTATCCGGAATACCTTACTAGGGGCTCCAGGGAGTGGCATCATATCAAATCGCGAATCTATCAAATTATAGTTTTTGTGATAGACCACTGGGATTGAATTGATAGACATCAAAGGCCTCTTCGTACCTATATCCAACTCGAGCGATTCTATTAATATCTTTGTCGCCACGAACTTTCCCTGAACATTCTTCCCCCCACAGAAATAAATACCCGCCATGACGATAGGCTTTTGGCTAAAGGAGTTCGAATGACATTTTGACAGGGACCCGCATTTTGTCGCGCGGTCCTAGCTCTCGAATGCGAAACGGTTCTTTTTCTGGAAGACCTTATTAAAATGACGCTATTCTCGACGCCGAATATTCGTTGTACCGGTATCTATATCCGGCACTGTTTGGTGGGGGGTAGAGCTCACTATCACTACCACTACCGGCTACTGCTTAAATATGTATCAGTCGAGAGAGCGTCCCGGCTTTGGCTCTGGAGTCCAGCTGCATGCATGTTCACTTGAAAAGAGTGGGCCTGTCTTTAAAATCTGCTTGTCCGCGTGATTGCCTGGGGGGAGTGACCCTAGATGTTTATTTTATCCTTCTGTGGGAACTGAAAAATGTTGTTTATCATTACCACGGGTTTGGCCTGGTCGCGAGGAAGATAAGTGAATTGAAGTAAGACGCTCAAGATGCGCTTTCGGGCTCACTTCCAGAGTGTGTTTTCAGTTTGGTGGCTAATGCCATCTCAAACCTTTCCTTCTCGTACGGTTCTTCTCGCCATGTGCCTAGCATATCTGTGCCACGTGGGAAGTCGTGCTCAAAGACGGGCTCTCCTGCGGCTCGCATATTGGCGAGGACGGATTGTCTAAAGTGCCACCTCAAAACCTCGTCCGAAACTCGGTGGTCATTTTGTGGGTCGCGACAAACAGGATCAAGTATCCTGCCATCTATTCCAAAGTCGTCTGGCATGAAAGATACAAGTTTGTAACCGTCCTGGACTCTGTTAGTATAACTTAGGCATCCCTGGATCAGGGTACATACTTACATCAGGATTGACTGAAAAACAGATACTAATCAAAAAGATAATGGAGAGTGCGTTCCATCAAGAGACCGTTCTGCACCGAGTTTATCTTCGAGATGCCAACAGCATCGTCCATATCCGTGATCCATCGCCCATAGTTGTTCTGTAGCCAGATGCTCTCAGGCTCCAGTGGAAATACATGGGCAGCTTCATACGCGGCCCAAATGCCGTACTGTGCCGCATTATTGATTCTTCCAGATATAACGCATCTTCCGTCCCGGCTGCGAATCCCCGCGGAGAACGAATTGTCGCGACCAGAGATGTTGTGGTTTATCAAACGTGCTGCCCAGTATTCATCACTCACACGGATAGGGCCTATGTGAGTCCAAGGTGCATACGTCAAGGTGGGATCAGCGTTTTGAGGAACGTTAAGGAAAAACATACCGCTGCTATAGACTTCGTAATCACCAGGCGCAAGGGCATTATTTGTAGAAGTAACAACACGACCAGAGGGTCTGCATTGGACGGTGAAGGGGGCCTTGGCAACGTCCCCCAAAGGACTGGCCCTATCGACGCGTCAAAGAAGTGGACATTCCGGAATGCCGTGCGGTCGATGGGCGTATTTGATTCCCAGCCAGAAACAGGACTCGCGTTGACACAAAAAAAAGAAGGGATTCATCTAAGAGGTGCAGTGGATTTATCCTTATCGTGGCGGGGTGATTTGAGTGACGTCGTTACTTCGGGCATATGGAATCCACTGCATATATGTTTACTAAACCACACTATACATACCTTATTGGGAATTAAATCTTTACATAGGTCATGTGTTCTATAAAATTGCATGGTCCGTATATCATGATTCTGGCTTAGATGCAGATGAACATTATGCTCTTTCTAAGCACGCATCATAGAAGCTGGCATTTGTTATTTGCAATGCTTGTTCTTGTGTTTGCCCTGACAGCCGGGGGGGGGGGGGGGGACGCCGATAATTGCATAGATCCCCATGTTATGATGGAGAGGGCAGACCCAGCTGGACAGGGAATCGGTTCCACAGCGCCATGAACCAGAAGGAGGAGAGCCCCTCGAAATAAGGGACTAGTCTGGTCCGGTTTGTGAACCCGGTGCGCGCCAAAATACGAAGCTGCAGCATGGGGTTCGAAATCCTCAGAGTAAGAGGAACTGCAAATAGTCCGCATACATCACCTGACGATACGCACGATGGCCCGATACCTGAGAATAGATAAAGCTCATAAGTCAGGGTCAGGGACCGTATTCTCCATCTTTATTGTTTGTCCATAAAACTTCCTTCTAGCTAGGAGGAAGAACCAAGGCGGATTTTCCCCGCCTCGCTCTCTCTCCTCCCCCTCAATCCTGCCCATTTCTGTAT
Source organism: Polytolypa hystricis UAMH7299 (assembly GCA_002573605.1). Classification (NCBI taxonomy): domain Eukaryota; kingdom Fungi; phylum Ascomycota; class Eurotiomycetes; order Onygenales; genus Polytolypa; species Polytolypa hystricis. The sequence goes on along the minus strand of PDNA01000157.1, from coordinate 30,135 downwards.
TTTTTTATATATTTTTTTCTCTCCTGCGTATATACTAATCCAACCACAGTCTCTAGACGACCTTTTTTTTTCGCCGACATTATTATCAGAAAAAAGAAAGAGTCAAAATATATTAACGGGGCTAGTGTCTTGTAGGGTTTTCAGTTAAAGCTGTGGGCTAATGCGTAGCATACTATGATAATGTATATAGGGCTGGAAGGGAGTTTCTCTTTAGTCCCCCTTTTTCAAGCATTGTGAGGCGTTCGGTTGGAAGTAGGCGGAAGGATTGACCCCCTTGATCATGCTAATAGGCCGGCCGGCAGCTAACGGAAGCCAATCCCCCCATAATTCGAACCAAAGATAAGAGGGTCGCACCAGCCACACAGTAAGTGGGACAACAGCAGGATCATCAAGGATGCCGGTTGGGGCAGATTAGGTAGATGCATAGATACGGGTTCGGATTTCCATGCTCCGACACATTGTCATTAATATTCAATTCTCGTGGGGCTGAGGCGTTGAGTGCGCGTGCGTGTATGCGTGCGTTGCGCTGTTTTTACGTCACGGGCTCCTAGGGCTGAGGGAATATAAAAAAAAAAAAAACTGGAGCATGAATATTTTTGGAAATAGGTGCAGAACTTGTTGGTGGGTTGGGTCATTTTTTAGGGAGACACTGAGACGTGGTTATATCAGGTAGATAAAAAAGAAAATCCCTCAAGAAAGAGGTATTTTATGTATGATTTTGTGCAGACGGAAGAAGGACCGGACATGGTCGGGAACGGGAATAATGGATGATGGAGTGGGGGAGATATACCAGCACAATAAATACTCGGATCAGCCAAGAGCCACGGATTTTTATTTGAACCTTCTTTTGGTAGAGCCTGCATATAGAGATGGAGTTAGCATTATTGAGCGCATACATGCATACGTACGTAACTCACCCATGATTGGAAGAAGTACTCTGTATATGTGCATAACAATGGGACTGTACACTGCTTCAAAGGCTCAGCCTTATTGTGAACGGGATTGCGGGCTGCAGTTGGAAGCCAGGTTCCTCGGTAAGCCCTATGGTCTACAGGGTACTCCCGCGCTGAGGGATTTAGCTAGAGACTCGCTAGCTGGGAGAGATTGGGCAAATGTAGTAGTACTGATACCCCTGACAGGGTTGTCTGGAGAGCAAAACTATTGGCCCAGAGATTACCATTTTTCGTGGAACGTGATGTCAGTTATTAGATTGTTAGACTTGAGAAATATACAACCCCTAGAAGGTATGATGTATTTATGTACGTATGTACATGTGCATCTTCGCGTCACAGCCTGATTGCGGGGTGTGTGGCTTGCGAAGAAGCAGAATTGTATCCGTATTATTTTGTGCAGTGCGTCCCGCAGCCACAGAAGCCATCGAGATTCGAGGCTGATACATAATAATAATAGTGCAGGGGTTGTCTGTGGTTTGACATCACTAGCTGAGCCCAAGCCGTTAGTAAATAGCCAAGGAAACAGAAACAGCATAGCGCAGATTCTCATGCAATCCATTGATCCTTTGATCCTTTGATCTGTTGTGTAGCAGCTTAGGCAGTGAGTGGGCAGTGGGCACCAAGGTCAATCATTTGCAGCAGAGCTTCAGTACCATGCTCGGATTGTCGGACGGTTGATCGGATCTCCGCTGCATGCGATGAAGCGCTCAACCAACAGCGAACTATGGCGGGGGGCCTTGGTTACAGGGGGTGAAACAAAGAAGCTGTGGCTGTGCAGGGTGACAGTTGCTGACGCTTACATAAGGGAAAAACAAGGTTGAAGCACTCCTACATTTATATAATAATAATGGAAAAGTCCCCGAACTTTGGGCGTTGAGTTGACGTGCAGAAAGAGAGAGAGAGTGTGTGTGGCATACTTACCTTGATCATTCTTTGTTTTCCTTATCCGTTCATTTCTCTCAGATAACTGATAACTGATAATTACATCTTATTTTATTTATTTTTCCTTTGCTTGCTCGTGCTAGAATGAAGTACCAGTGGTCAGCCCTGGGTGTAGCGGCTGGCTTCCTCTCAGGTGTGTCCCCTTTCTTTTTATCCTTGCCCTTAAAATACCACGCAACCCATGTTTTAATCACTGGATTATATCGCTGACATCATTATCCAGCCTCTCATGCTGCTACAGTTCCCGCAGCTAACGTTGAAGTCTTACGACGCGCCCTCCCGAACGCCCCCGATGGCTACACTCCCGAGGGCGTGAGATGTCCCTCCACCCGCCCCACCGTGCGCGGAGCCGCAAAGCTATCAGACAATGAGCTGGACTGGCTCAAGGGTCGAAGGGAGAAGACCCTGCAGGGAATGAAAGACTTCTTCGGCCATGTATCCATCGACGGCTTTGACGCGAGCTCCTACATCGACCAACACGCCTCCAACGATTCGTCGCTGCCAAACATCGGAATCGCCGTCTCCGGTGGAGGATACAGAGCCTTGATGAACGGAGCTGGTGCCGTGAAGGCTTTTGACAGCCGTACCGATGGTTCCACCTCTTCCGGTCATCTAGGTGGTCTGCTGCAGTCAGCTACCTATCTGGCCGGCCTCAGTGGTGGTGGATGGCTGGTGGGATCGCTCTACCTGAATAATGACTCGTCCGTGCAGGAATTGCAAGATGAGACAGAAGGCTCCGTGTGGGAGTTCTCCAGCCCCATCTTTCTCGGCCCCAAGGCGAATGATTCTTCGCAAGTTTCGGCGAGCATTGATTATTACGGCGACCTGGTGAGGTCCGTGGATGGTAAGAGGGATGCTGGATATGATGTGTCCATTACGGATTACTGGTACGTTGGCTTGCTCCCCCTGTACATATATACATACCCTTATGGGTGTTCTTGTCTGACATTTCTGTAGGGGTCGCGCATTGTCATACCAGCTCATCAACGCCCCTGAAGGTGGGGTGAACTATACTTGGTCATCAATTGCTTTGAGCGACGGGTTCAAGAACGCCGATATGCCAATGCCCATTCTTATCGCGGATGGGAGAAACCCCGGAGAACTGCTCATCCTGGGTAACGCCACAGTCTTCGAGTTTAATCCCTTTGAATTCGGCACTTTCGATCCTACCATCTTCGGCTTCGTCCCCGTTGAATACCTAGGCTCAAAGTTCGAGGAGGGCGTGATTCCTAACAACGAATCCTGTGTTCGTGGATTTGATAATGCGGGCTTCATCATGGGCACTTCCTCTTCGCTCTTCAACCAAATCCTTTTGCAAATTGATGACTACGATGTCCCAAGCTTGATTAAAACTGCGCTGAAGAGTGTCCTCAAGTCGATCGGGGCGGATAACAACGATATCGCGCCCTATGAACCTAATCCGTTCTACAAGTACGCTGAGGACACCTCCCCCTTCGCTGATCTCAAATCTCTCTCCGTCGTTGACGGCGGCGAGGATTTGCAAAACATTCCTCTCCACCCCCTGATCCAGCCTGAGCGACACGTCGACGTTATTATTGCCGTGGACTCGTCTGCCGACAACATTTACAACTGGCCCAATGGCACCGCCCTCGTTGCCACCTACAACCGCAGTCTCAACTCCACCGGCATTGCCAACGGCACCGCTTTCCCCGCCATCCCCGATGTGAACACCTTTGTCAACCTCGGTCTGAACTCTAGGCCGACATTCTTCGGCTGCGACAGCTCCAACATGACCGGACCCTCGCCTCTGATCGTCTACATCCCCAACTCGCCCTACGTCACGTTCTCCAACACCAGCACCTTCGACATGGCCTACAACAACACCCTGCGCGACGCCATTATCCAGAACGGCTACAACGTCGCGACCATGGGCAACGGCACCAGAGACGAGAACTGGTCGACCTGCGTTGGCTGTGCCGTGCTGAGCCGCTCCTTCGAGCGCACCAACACCGCCGTCCCCGAGGCCTGCAAAAAGTGCTTCGACACCTACTGCTGGGATGGGAAACTTGACAGCAAGACCCCGGATACCTACGCCCCATCGATCTTGCTGGACGCGCTGAAAATCGATGCGGAGGATAACGCTGCGTCGGCTTTGTTCACTCCCGTCGGTGTCAGCTTTTTGAGCGCTATCGCCGTTGCGATGTTCTCGCTGGTTTAAACAAAATCTTCCTCTCTTCTCTCTACCTCTATATCTTCCAATCCTATACCCGCTAGATTACCTTCGTTACACCGAACTTTCATTACTTTTCAATACCCATGCCCTGGGGCATCACTTCAACTTGTTTGGACACAGTTTCATTCCATAACACAGAAATATTTTCCGCCCATAAGCGTTTTGGTTTTTCTTTGTTTCCTCCTTCAGATATTCTCCCCCGGATTTTTTCTTTCTTTCTTTCTTTCTTTCTTTCTTTCCACTGCAACAAAGAAACATGAGGTTTTAGGATGATACTTTTTTATGTACTGTTTAGTTTCATGAAGCTTTTTTTCTTTTTTCTAACAAAGAAGTTGTGTTGCTGCTGGCCTTGCTCTAATTGTGGAATGTCCACTCTGGGGAAGTAATTAAATTATACAGTATATAGATAGATAGTACAAATCTGATAAGTTACCAAGATATATTTTGATGCCGAGACGAGTTTCGTCGAAAACAGAATGTGTTGCTAAGTAGCTGATCCATATGGGGGGGACCTGGCAGAGTTTTGATAACGTCAAGTAACACACACAGCTACAATGGCAAACGTGGAGCGAGTAAAAGAACTACAAGATACTCCATACAGTGCATCCACGGTGCAAAAATGTACAGCCGTCCGTCCATTGATGGAAGCAGACCTCGATGGTGAGGTCTTCTAGCGGAGTCAATTCCACGTGACTATTTCGAGCTCTCCTCTCCTCGGTTGCCCAGGTAACCTCGACAGCAAACCATAACATTCCTTCTCTTGGACCTGGAGAGAGCTTCAAAGTCCCGACAATAAGCTTGCCCCATCAAGGACAGACGACATTAACTAACATAGTACCGATTAATATCTAATACCCAATGCAGGAAACTTCGCTTTACAGTTTCCTGTATTAACATACAATCTTGCAACTCGTTGCTTTTGGTGCGAGTTTCAACGGGAGTTTAATTCATGGGGGGAAACGACCTAGGTTAATCGTCCACGATACATCTCTAACAGCCCCACACGAAACGAAGCAAAAGATACACCTCAAGAAAATACCTGGGAAGAAGAAAAAAAACCATGGCTCGAGTAACGACGGCTCCGGTCCCAGAGGATCCTCCCAAGCGAGTCACCCGCGCTCGAACCCGAACTACCACTACAACTACAAAAGCAGTGGCGGCGGTGGCCGATGACGAAGCTCCGGCTCCAAAGGCGAGAGGGAGACCACCAAAGACAAAGATAGCTGCAACTACGACAGCGGCTTCGAAGCCCGCTACAACAAAGTCAAGGACGGCAGCGGCGCGGACGACTGAACCTAAGCCGGCTGCGGCGAAGAGGGGGAGGCCAAGGGCCGTGAAGCCGGTGGATAATGCGGCAGATACTATGGGCGCAGACTCGAGTGAGGATGAGATGGATGTTGTTACTTTGAAGACCAAGCCAAAGACTAGCAGAGCTACCGCGGCGAAAACTACGACGACGACCACCACAAGATCGAAGACTGGAACCGCGGTTAGGGGGAAGAAGCCTGCAGCTGCAAAGGAGGAAGTCGAGGTTGATACTTCAGGATACGGTGATGACGACGACGATGATGATGAGTTGGCCCAGCCAGAAATGCCGAAGCAGAGGACGGCACGATCTAAGGCTGCAGCTTCAACAGCTGCTAAGAAGGGCAAAGCTGCAGCTCCAGATACCGCTGCCAAAGCCCCTGCCAGGCGCTCGAGGAAAGCCGTTGCTGAGGAGCCTGCTAAGGGAACTACGAAGACAATTCATATTTCTGCTGCATCTTTAGCGGCGTCTTCAGCAATTTCAAAACCGCAGGCTTCGTCTACTGCTGCACCGAGAAAGAAGGTCACCTTCCTCGACATAACATCGGATGCAGACAAGGAGAATCATCCGATCCTCTCGTCATCGGACGCCGGGCCGAAACACAAGATCCAAATGGGGCTTAAGGCAAAGCCAGTGCGAAAGACAACCGCTACCGCTGCTGCTGCTCAGGGAAAGAAAACTACTAGTGGGGTCAAGGAGGAGAAGAAGAAAGAACCGTTATCTCCTAAAAAGGCTACCCAGGTTGCCAAATCGATTAGCTCTGCCAGCTCAGATGATGCAGGTGAAGAGGATGAATTGAGCATCTCAAGATCCCCTCTTATGAATATGAATAGGTCGCCGACGAAGTTGTCAGGGTCCAGCTCGAGTCTGGTGGACTCCCCAGTTAAAAGGATCGACTTCCTTGGTGGAAGTAGATCTCCCACGCGGATTACCAGAAGCCTGTCGGCTCATGAGAACAGCGAACAGTCCAAGCCTGTTGCGCTGAGCGAGTCCGTTATTATGGCGAGCCCAGCGAGGAAATTGCCGCCTACTCCGTATAGAGAATCTATAAGGGAGACTCCGAGGCGTGCTCCTATTCTTCTCCCAGTAATAACCTCGACTAAGGAGACCGTGGATCCCGCACAGAATTCTCCCCTCAAAGCGTCTCCGAAGAAGGCTAACTTCACAGCAAGTCTGCCGCAATCGCCATTCAAGTCCTCGCTTTCACCAACCAGACTGAACCGAAGTCTCTTCCAGAGCCCAGCCAAGCGGCCCATTTCCCCGGTCAAATATCGGGCTAGCATAAGAAACGAGACTGAGTTTCAGTCCAAGATGTCCGATCTTGACGTTGAGATGGAAGAAGATCACACATTCCAATTCAAACGAGTGTCGCTGAACGAAAGGCCCGGGGAGATAGCCTGGCCACCCCCTGTCGTTGAAGAAAACCCATTATCCAGCGTTGAAGAAACAGATGATGTGTTCAATGAGGACCCGCTAGATTTTGACAATAGTATCCTTGAAATTGGCGGCAACCTTCCGGTGGCTCCTTTACCTTTGAAGACTGAGGAGCTGGAGGACGAACTTGCTGAAGCGACGCCTATTTCTACCCACGAAGACGAAAATGATGACCCTTTTATAACTGCAGAAACCAACTCTATCCCCTCTAGCCCAGTGCCTTCATACGAAACCGAAGATAGACAGCCCCACATTGCTTTGTCCATGGTTGAGGATATCTCACCCGCAGCACCATCGCCACCAGTGACAGTCAATCCCGCCCAGTTTGCTTACCGCGATGAAGCCGACGATGAGGGATCAGATGATGATCTGATGGACTGTAGCCCCGTAAAATCAAAGCCCGCCAGCTCACGTCGGATAACTCTTGGCTTGCAAGGTCTTCCGCAAGTCGAAGAAGATAGCCTCGGCTTCACTCCCCTAGCCGCGAAGCTTGGTGGTTGGAACGCAGGTAGCCCCGAGAAACCTCGAGCTACTCGGTCTCGAACAAAGGAGCTGTTTTCACCAGTGGTACAATCTCAGCCGCTTGACCCTGATCCCCTAGAGAGAAGGCATTCGCGAGTTACTCGACAATCACTGGCTTCTCGGACATCTCTTGCACCGTCCTTGGCGCCAGCTGAGCCCGCCTTTTTTGAAGAGGAGATGGCTATTCGCCATCGTCCAAGCATTGGTGCCGTGTCTTCTGTTGCCTGTGATGATGATGATGCCGATGAGGTCGATATCCACCAGGAACAAGAAGAAGATGACTTGATGGACTTGGGAACTCCTGATACTCCATCACCTGCCACCCAGGACGCCGACGACTTGACAGAAGAAGAAGAAGAAGATGAGCTTTATGGTGATGAAAACCAGGCACCAGCCGAACCAACAGTTACGATAAATGCTGAGATGTTCGAGGAGGAACCCGCAGAGCCAACGGTTACGATAAACTCTCAAATGTTCGAGGAGGAACCCGCAGAGCCAATGGTTACGATAAACTCTCAAATGTTCGAGGAGGAACCCGCAGAGCCAACGACTACGATACACACCCAAATGTTCGAGGAGGAAACTACAAACACAGAAACCAAGCCAGAACAATTAACCCCTCGTCTTCCAATGTCTGTGACGCCTGTTCGGCTAGGATCGCAGTATCCACGAACAATCCACACAATCTCGAAGGTGCCGCTTAGGCCTGAGGGTGAGGACTCACCTCTCAAAATCCCCAAGAAACGGAGCAGATCGCTTTCTTCTGGTAGACGCGTCTCGACTCCAAGCGCGCCAAGGACCAAACTGCTACCATCTAGTTCATCGCGTAAAAGAAAGAGTCCTACGAAGCTTTTCGATACTACGGAGGAGACTGAGACTGACACCACGAGTGGCGTTCTCGACCCATCTCCCATGCGATATAATACTGGCACGTGGCCGCAAGCGACTCGCAGCCCTTCAAAATCACCAACCAAGTCTCGACCGGCCCCCGTCCAGGTCCTGCGTGGTGCAGTAGTGTTTACTGATGTTCACACTGCTGAGGGTGCAGATGCTAGTGGAATCTTTGTTGAGCTCCTGAATCAAATGGGAGCCAGGTGTGTGAAGTCATGGTCTTGGAATCCCAGGGCCAGCTTGTCCCCTGTGGATGGAGCGGATCCTAAGGAAGGCAAGGTTGGCATCACCCACGTGGTCTTCAAAGATGGCGGAGTTAGGACCCTGGAAAAGGTCAGGGAGGCACATGGACTTGTTAAATGTGTCGGGGTTGGCTGGGTTCTAGAGTAAGTTCACTGTCTCTTTTCTTGCTTATTCTCGTTATAGGAAAACTGGACCCCCATCTAACATTATTCTCTTACAGCTGTGAACGAGCAAGCAAATGGCTTGATGAAACCGAATATGCTGTGGATACAAACTTGGTTCCTCGTGGTGGTGCCAAACGGAGGAAGAGCATGGAGCCCAGGGCCCTTAGCAATAAGAATGGCACCCTCGTCAAGCTCGACTCATCAACCTCATCAGCCAGCGGGCGCCGTGCGGCTGCTGATGCTGACACCGTGCAGCAATTCCTGCGCCTCTCCCCGACTCCCTCATCGTCCACGTCATCATCATCCAGACGCGAATCCGAAGAAGACTCAAACCATACCTCCAGCGAACAAGAAGAGCAAATCTCCTTCGCCATCCAAACCACACCTACCAGTAATCGACGGCAAAGCGGGGTCTTCTCGCCAGTCACCTCTGCGCCAACGACGCCGGACTTCAACTATTCGTTTGATTTCGACGCTGCTACCGGTGCTGGGGCCGGGGCGGCACCGTCGCCGATGACACCGTACTATCTCTCCCAACCCGCAATGCTGGTTCAGCAGACCTGTCCGCCAAAGCAGTCGCGTCAGGGCCTGTTCTCGGCAAATGGCCGTGATGAGAGTGAGATAAGTGAGGGACTGAGAATTAGGCTTGATGCCGCGAGGAGGAGGAGTCTGATTTGGAAACCGAAGATCGGAAGCCCGCTTAGACATTAGAGTCCCCCACACTATCTTTTTTTACGTGGGGGGGAGAGGTCATGTGCAGTTTTATGGTAGACTTTTTTAATTCAGCTGTGATGGATGTGTGTTTTTCTTTTGATGGGGATTGGTATTTTGAGGGCGGATTTTTCTTCTTTTCTTTCTTTCTAGGTGTTTAGGGGGAATTGTCTGGACTAGACTGGACTGGACTGGATTGGGGGGATTCTGTGTGTTCTATTTGTTAATTGTTATAATTGTTTGAAATTTTATAACTGGATTTTTTGGATTACTTTTCAATGTGATGTACATATATATCACTATCCAGGACATGTTGCTGGAATGATGTTTGTTGTGTATCTTCCCTCTTGTCAGAAGGCCAACAATTTCCTAGTGAGGGTTTCATCAGGCTATTTGTTTCTCCATTGACGGGGTTTTCTAGTTCTCTGCATCGTAACTGCATTACTATTAACTAAAGAAGCTAGGTATGTTTCACTGCTTCATCCCTATGCCTAGTTTGGTTGCTAGAGTCGAGAATTACTTCTAGAAGCTAGCAGGCAGCTGCTCGATCTCTTGACGTTTGTGTAGCATTTCTTAGCTTCAGCTGATGAGGACTACTTGCAATGCCTACAATCAGCTCGAGTCCTCGACAGCTTCTCCCACTAACCAAGTAACAGGTAACTATAGATTACTCTCCGAGAAAGTGAAGCTTCCAGAAGCTTTAGCAACTAAAACTTAATCTATATCTCTTTTCCACGTGGCATGCCTTTAAACTCCGTCTTATCTACTCTTTGAGGGATTCAGCTCCATGACTTTTTTTACTTTTACTTGGGTCAAAATATATATTAAATTTCTCGAGCCTAAAATAAAATCCCTGCATTGACTGCTCCTCCCCGGTGCTCTGTGTTTGCCTTCATGCTTAGAATGGCTAGATCTTGTGGCTAAGTACCCCAGGATTGTTAGTTTAGCTGGCAGATTGCTTTCATTCAGCCCCTCTCTGAGCTAGAAGAGAGATTGCTCCCTCAACATCTGATTAGGGAAGTGTGCCCCCGCAATAAAGTGAGCTTGTTCAAACTACGGCATATTTGTTTCCGAGACACAGGATCGCAAAGCTGAAATCCCTGCCAGGAACAAATGATGGACATGGATTAATACTGAACTGACGACTTGCAGCTCTCATCTTGCTTCTAGATCCCCACAAAATATATAGTCGCAATATAATGATATCACACCATTGCGGGGAGTTTGCGGAGAGTTTCTAAGAGCTAGGTAGGGGGGGTCTCCGTGTCAGTCCCTTTACTGAACACAAATCAAGCGCCGCAGCGCTAGCTTGATACGAAACTCCGCGTCATGTGTTGGCCTATTGCGGTCAAGGGCCCCCAGTCATGGAGATATTGCGGGATGAAGTTGCAAAGATTAAATGGGATAACCCCAAGCTAGTCCAAGCAAGCGGTGTTCTGGAAGGAAATAAACCCTGTTTGCTTGTTTGTTCCTGATTGCTTCAAGAAATGCCTTCGTATATGGACTATATATATCTCCTGGACTTCCCCAGAAAGCTGGAATGGTTCATGGTTTCTGAACCCTTCATAATTCATTCATTTGTTGATTCATTTGTTTGGCATCAGTCATGTCTTCAACTTTGAAAAGCGTGCTTTGCACTGCTTTTCTATCTGTTCTTTCTGTCAATGCAGCCAGTGTAAAGCATATTGGCTCCGATATCACTATCTTGACGCATAATGACCTGTATGGTACGTTCTACATGCAACCCTCGTGTGCTCTCTGAGCCCAAGCAGTTACTGATAGAGCCCAATCCAGGGAATTCCAGCACTCGCGGCGATGCGGCGATTGTTCTAAACACCCCAAAGACCCATTCACAGGCTCAAAAGGCCTGCGAGGAACTTGGCGAAACGCTGTGGACCCCCAAATCTTCACGAAAAAATTCCAAGGCAGAGAATGTCGAATTTCTTCAGTATCTCGGCTATGAGGATCGTGATGCTCGCCGCAATTTGTATTGGATCGGTGGCGGTTCCCGTGATCGCTGCCAGGCTCTGAAGTTGGATGGCAGCATAGTTGAGACTCGTTGCAACGAGAAGCGTGAAGCACTCTGCACGCAGTCCGCTCCGCTAGCTTATGATTTTAAACCTCGCGACACGTCGAAGAGGTGGCAGACGACGGTTGATACTGGACGACAGTCCATCACTGGGTAAGTGGCCCAAAATCTGCTTCGAGTTTGGCCCCCCCCCGGTACTAACAATGCTTGTTAGATTCCGTGATAAGCACACCTTCGTTTTTGAGGGTATTCGATATGCCGAGCAGCCAAAACGCTTCACTTACTCCAAACTCTACAACGGGAGAGGCAACGTCGATGCTCTCGCGTATGGACCGGGATGCTCCCAAGCGCTCTGCGACTCCCCCGACTGCAGCGAGGACTGTCTCTTCTTGAACGTATGGACACCATACCTGCCCAAGAAGGTTGACCGCAAGACCAAACTACGGCCTGTCATGTTCTTTATCCACGGAGGAGCCTTTACTGGCGGGACTGGCGCAGAGAATGGTGGCGATATGGTTTCTCGTGGTGATGTAGTTGTAGTCTCTATCAACTACCGACTGGGCACTGTTGGATTCCTCGCACTGGACGACGGCAAGACAAATGGCAATTTCGGCATCGCTGATCAAATCGTCGCTCTTGACTGGGTTCGCGAACACATCAAGGACTTCGGAGGTGACCCAGACCGCATCACCATCTTTGGCCAATCTGCTGGCGCTGCTTCTGTTCGTGCCTTCTTGGGTTCACCACAGGCCATTGGAAAGTATTCTGCGGCGATCTCTCAGAGCAATCTCGGGGATGTTTGGTCCAACTACTTCACCATCGAGGAAGAGGTGGAGGTTGTTGGTAACGCAATCCTCGAGGCAACAGGATGCGCATCTGCTCGCTCGAAGGTGGATTGTTTGCGAAAGGTGGATTTATCCGAGCTCGTCAATATGCCAGCCGTTGCCAGGTAAGCACTTGACAAAATCTGGGGGAGGGGAGGCATAAGCCCCAAGTTGGTGATTCGTTAACATGCTAACATGGGAGGCTTTAGCTTCATCGTGGTGGACGGCAAATACGTTGTAAAGGACAAGCTACCTCTCGATGGCTCTGGAAAGGTGGCTCGTGTCCCCATGATGATGGGCTCTCTGCGCGACGACGCTGTAGCTCCCATCCCCATGGCTACTACCACCGACCCTGTGCAGGCGCTGAATGATCTGGGGCTTCCCGGCCCTGCCATCATCGGGTCCGGCCTGTTCCCTACCCCAGAGGGACCCGATGAAATCCTAAATGTCTTCAACGTTACCGCCAGAGTTGCCACGAATGGCGTGTTCCGCTGCATCGATCAAGCGACCGCTTATGCTGCCATTGAGAACCGCCTTCTCCCCAAGGTTTACCTCTTCGAATTCATGCGGAGCTACCAACCTGTCGATTGGGCCCCACACGACGGTGTTAGTACTATCTATCTTCTATCAGTTTTTTCATCAACTTGAGAGAGATTGTTGGGCTTTTACTGACTGGAATCACACTTTAGCTTTGCAGTCCCCCCCCCACGGAGACGCACCCATACGGCGACCCGTCCCAGGAGTACTACAAGTAAGCCCCATCTATCATACACATATATACCTAGCGTACGCGCACAGATAAAGCTAATATTTCCCTCCCTCGCCTAGGTGCCATGCCGGCGAGCTCTACTATGTCTGGGGCCTACTGATCCGCGCCGGCCACCCCCCACGCGATGACTACGACGTCCCCTTCAGCCAATATATCGTCGACGCCTGGACTTCGTTTGCGCGCACCCACGACCCCAATCCTCGCCCTGACTTCCTCGCCGCGCGCGGCTTCTCCAATACCACAGCTCACCTCGAGCGCAGCGGTCTGTGGACACCAGCTACATCCAATAGCCTCAATCTCCGCGAATTGGATTGGCCGAGCAGACAGGTCGATTTCAAGGAGCAGGAGCAGTGCGAGGCTCTGGGCGTTGGATTGGATCATTTGCTTGGTGGCGACTGCCCGAGTTAGTCTTTTTTGGATTCGAGAAACCCGTTCGTTTTTTTGACAACGTTGGACGTTACTGCTTGTATGTATGTATGTACATGAGTACTCTCATACTGTGCAACGAGATAAAATTTATTAATACTCAATCCACTTAACCTATTATTCAAACCCATCATTGCCTGTCAGATATTTGTTGGGATATTGTTGTCGTTTTTCGGACAACGACGTAGGGGGTTTACGTCTATGACGTGGATCATCTATATGGCCCCCTAGGTCAAATTGAACCAACTCAGAAATTTATAGGGTGAGGTACTTGTTTGTGCCGAGCCTGGAGTACGTTAAAAGGTTATACAAATGCTTTTTCTCTCTTGCTGCTTTATAATGGAAGTTTATTTTAATAAGCGCAATTCTTGTCTCCTTTTCACAAATGGTTTTGCTCTCCTTCATTTTTTACCATCCATAGAGCGAATCTGAACGGCATCAACACCTACAAAATCTGATTCCCGAGAAAGAAAAAAAGCCCTACCAAAATGCGAATACCCATATAATCATTCAAATAGCGCTTTTCTTTTTTATCACCGACCTCCAAGGCCACGAAAAAAAAAAGAGGGGTGATTTTCTCCATGAACATTCCCAAAAAAAATAAAAGAAATAGAAATATCAAGGCCTCTCCTCCATCTCATCGCGGTAAAACCCCGCAACCACAAACGCCAACTCAAGCGCCTGCTTCTCATTCAATCTCGGATCGCAAAAGGTCTCGTAGCGCTCACTCAGCCCATCCTCCGTAAGCCCCGCAGCACCACCAACACACTCCGTGACCGCCTCGCCGGTTAATTCCAGATGCATACCGCCCATAAACGAGCCGTGCGCGCGATGAATTTCCAGCGCCTGCTTCAACTCCGACAAAATATCTGTGAAATGCCGCGTCTTTACGCCCGACGGCGTGGCGCGCGTGTTGCCGTGCATCGGGTCGCATTGCCAGACTGGCAAGTGGCCCGCGGACTGTACGGCTTTTATGTGTGCCGGTAGGTATTGTGCGATTTTCGACGCCCCGTACCGCGATATTAGCGTCACCTTGCCGATTTCGCGAGTTGGGTTGACGGTGTCGAGGAGGGTGAGGAGTTCGGAGGGTTCCATTGTGGGACCGATTTTTATGCCGATTGGGTTGCTTATGCCGCGGAAGAATTCGACGTGGGCACCGCTGAGTTGGCGGGTGCGGTCGCCGATCCAGAGGAAGTGGCCGGATGTTGCGTAGTAGCCTGATTGGATTAGGGGGGTTTCAGCAGCAGTGGTGGTGCTTTGATCTTGGCGTTGTTGTTGTTCTGCGCCCGGAGGATGTTTCAGTAGCCGCGTGAGGCTCTGCTCGTATTCCAGCATCAGACCCTCATGGCTGGTATATATGTCGACCGTCTCGATGCGGCGGTCATCGTGCAGACCAACAGCGGTCCGCATGAACCGCAACGAATCTGTCACTCGAGTGACAATCTTTTCATACTTCTCCTTTATCGACGGCGTGACTACATGTCCGAGCCCCCAGTCTAGCGGGGAATGCAGATCAGCTAGACCAGAGTCTAACGCTGCACGGAGGTAGTTTAGAGTCGCGGCGGAGTGAAAATATGCAGACACGAGACGTGATGGGTCTGGAGTGCGAGATGCGAGGTTTGCATCGAAGCCGTTGATGTTGTCACCTCGGAATGCGGGCATCGTCACGCCATCTACGGTTTCCACTGGGCTGGATCGCGGCCTGTTGGGGAGTCGATTTAGAACTAGGTCAAGGGGTTTCCAATCTGGGGGGAGGGGGAGCGGGGTTAATAAATATGCTTACTTTGCAAATTGGCCAGCAATTCGAGCAATTCTCACAACGGGTTTATTTGCACCTACGACGGACATGGTTTAATAACAGACTTAAAAAGCCATGGTTTGGAGAAAGAAAGGTGAAGCATGAGACGAGAGATGGCTTACCCCAAATCAGAATCAAACTCATCTGTAGAATCAGTTTAACTTTCGCTTCTATCATCTCCTGGTTGCAATAGTCAAACAGTTCCGCACAGTCGCCTAGAGAGAAATGACCAAAGTTAGTTTTACGTAAAGATCTAATTCGATATACCTGATTGAGGGGATCTCTGATGTAAACTCACCTCCTTGAAGCACGAACGCGTCTCCCAACGCCACATTCCTCAAGCTGCGTTTCAAATTCACAACCTATCCCTCAAATTGTGATGAGCGTATGGTTTAAAAATAAAAACAATGAAATAAAATCAGGGCGTCAAGCACAGGAATAAAAATTAAGAAAAGCATCAATTCCTCATACCTCGTGTGGCGTCACCAATGGGGGTAAACGCTGAAGTTTCACAAGGGCATTCTGGAGACCTTCTTTATCACCGTACGACACCTCTTGCTTGATGGGCTTGGTCGACCAAGCTGGGCAAAATAGCTGTCAGTTTGACTCCAATGTCCTCCCATCGTGTGTTCTAAAGGGGTTTATTCGGGAGTAAGACTTACATGAAGGGCTCCAACCGTCCATGGCGTCAGATATCGCTGAGAATGGAACAAAAGCTCAGGTGGTAGAAAGCAAAAAAAAAAAAAAAGGAAGCTTATTTTCCTTCGATATTTTGCCGAAGGGTAGATAAGTTCCACCGCGGAATATTATTCAACGCTGAACGTGGTGGTGCGCGTCTTTCTTTTCCTTTGCCCCTCTCAGAACCAGATAGATAGAAGAATCGAAAGGACGAATGATTGCTCTCCACCTTTATAAAGATTCCACAGGTAAAGGAAATCTGTCAAAGGTCACGAGGGAATATTTTCTTCTGGTTTCAAACTTGGTGACGCAGAGAAAATATGAATTCTTGCAACCTGGCCACTGAGAATGACGAAGCGATCAGGTCAGCGGAACGACGATGAGAGAAGTAAAATGGCTCCCGGGCCCTTACATTGGGGAATATAAAAGTCGTCTTACATACCAGGAAAGAAGACAGATAATATTGTGCTTCAGTTCAGTTGCCTTGAAAGTATATAATAATAACATGATCTGCCAGCGTGCAGAAAAGCCAGAAACCCCATGATTGGATGACTCAGAATCCAGCAAAGGGCCCGACTTAAGGTTTTTAGGCTTGTTCGTTAGCGCCGTAACTCAATCCACACCTCCAACCGAATTACCTCATACTCAACCCCAACACCATTTAATCAACAAGAAGCATCTATACGGAATACAGACAGACCCAACGTACAAAGGAATTTACTATCTTAGACCCCCGTCCCTCTCGAAGAAAAGACCCAATATCATACCCCTCGCCAAAGAATGGCCGAACCCCTTCCCAAAGCATCTGGCGACAAGGATGCCGAAGACACGCTCCCCGCCAACGCCGAAGACCGCGCCGCCGCCGCAGCCCTCTCCTCTCTCAACGCGACAACCGGCGTAGCGGAAAACGGTGATGCGGGCGCACCCAGTGGTGCGAAACTCCCGTCCGCAGCGGACCAGGAGGCGCTGGGCAAGGCGATGAGTAGACTCGAGGCGGCGGTGGGGAAGAAAGATGGGACTGCGAAGAAGGGCAAGGAGAACGACGTGGGTAAGAGCAGCGCTGGTACCACGGCTACTGCTGGCGCAGAGGAAGTCGTGAAGAAGAAGCTTGTCGTCAAGGTGGCGGTGGACGATGTGAATATGCTGGTAAGTGTGTGGAATATCGAGCTTTATGTCGTGATTTCTATAGTTCATGGAATGGACTAGAATGAGCGTGGTGGGGATGTTATGTATGTGTGTATTGTTCTATTCTGACTGCGTGAATGCTCTCCCGTGGTAGGTTGATCAACTCGACCTCTCAAAACCAAAAGCAACGGAGTTGCTCAGGGCGCATGAGGGTGATCGTGTGAAGGCCATCCGGGCGTTTATCTCCCCCACCACCACGACCGCGTGAAGGGGTTTCGTATAATGTCGAGTTCTTATGGGGAGGAGCGAAGTACGAATAAACTAATACTAGGTTCCTCGAGTGCTGCTACAGAATATGCCCCGATGATACGGCATCTCCCAACGTTAATTCCAGGGGATAAAATTACACACCCCTCTCTCTCCCCAGGCCCGGTCCGGTTATGTTCCCCTCTTCCCCGGGGTAAGGCATTGGACGATATATGTATATCATGTTTGGGGATTGCCTAGAAATGCGGGTATTTGATATAATGGCCGAGGTTTTCTAATGCACATGGAAAGGCACGAATGCCGTTTGCTCACCAAAATAGGATTACTGGGAGACATTGTGTCATGTATCAAACACTGGGATGGAAAATGCCCGAAGGGACCCGTGTATGAATATGGGGACATGTCTATTCATCTATATTCATAAGCAATCAACATGTCAGGAAATATACAAACAGATCTTCATCCACATATTGGGCAAATATAAGCAATAAATCAAACCCGCATCACCGTCGAGTTCTTTCATCATTGTCGCCGTCGTCATCGTCATTATTAGCATTACGCTCATGATTCCTGGCTTGGTCACCCGACCCCCGTACGGAAGAAGTCGGAGAAGTCGCAGCAGTTTTCTTTCTCTCAAATCCACTACCCTCTCTCATCTTCCACGTAATAAGCCACCCCAAGAGTGCCTCAACAGCAAGTGCCCACCAAACACCAATCGCAAAATTGTGTTTCAGTCCCATTCCATGTCCCCAGCCTACTGTCATGGGTCCTATCGTTCTCGCTCCGCTAGTCACGCTTTGCGCTACACCATGAACAGTTCCCAAAACACTCGGGTCGGGGATGGTGTTGTTGATGAGAATAATGCCAGCGGGCAAGGCGAAGGTCCGTGACAGCACCTGCAGGGCGAATACAACGGCCAGCGCGGGCCAGACAAGGTATGCATATCTAGGGACAATAACGAGGAATGGAGCAATCAAATATGCCAACGGGGAAAACGGTAGGAAGGTGCGCAGGGACTTTAGAGTCCCAAGGCGGAATTGCACGCGAGGGTAAACCAAGATTTGGAGCGGTAGACCGATAACACCGATAATGGCGGCGGCAAGACCAACCTGAGAACTAGGCATGCCTAGACCGCCACCAAAACGGAACCAGCCCTGACGAGTGCTCTCGTCAGCACGCGGAGTAGGCATGAAGACAAAACACAGTGCGTTGAACGCGCTGATGTGGAATGCGAGGAGGAACTGCGACGCTAGCGTGAGAAGAACGTTGGGCGTCCAAATTTCACGGAATGGAAGGCGTTTGCGACGGCGAAACGACGTTTGATGATGTGCAGGACTGGTTGGGTTGGATAACGAAAAGGTGCTACCCTCGGGATCGATGGAACCTACGGTATCGGGTTCATAGGTTCCATCTAGTTGCCTGTATTTGTGTGAGCGCTGGCTGAATCTTATGTATCTAGAGATTGAGCTGGCGATCTTGCGACCCCAATCGCTTCGATATCTAGCTATTTCATGAGTCTGAATGAAAAAGGGATAAGTACATATCCGACATGCAGAATTGTAAGCAAAGGGTTACTATCATCCTCACCTCTTCCAAGCCGAAAAAGACAGCAGCCAAGGAGCAGGAAATGAAAACTGCACTGAAAAGATTTGGCAACGCATACGGCCATCTTTGCATCCACCAGACCCCGTCTTTTCCGCCTATCCAAGATCCCGGTCCGAATATGCCTGGATATGAGGTGACCGGATCGGCTAGGGAACCTCCAATCATGGGCCCGATGATTACGCCAATATTAAAGCACATTGGCAAGAGCAGGAATGCCCGTGACTGATATCTGTACCTAGGTCAGCAAATTTTGCTAGTGGGCCATTAAAAACATAATAATGGTTGGGAAACTACCAGCTCGTACTGTGGACAGGACAAAAAATAGACGAAGAATGAGGAACTCACTTCTTCTCCTCAATGATCTCCGCTATCATAGTTCGCATAACCCCAACATTACTATTCAAAACACCGCCTAAAGTACGAAAAATGGCAGCGGTAATAAACGACCTAGAGAACCCAATGCCAACACAGGCAATACATGTCCCGGAGAGTCCTACTAGCAACACGCGTTTCCTACCCATGAAATCGGTGTCAGCTACCCGGCCCCAGATCACCGCGGTTAGAAACTGCGCAGCCGTGAAGCAGGCCTGCATCATACCAGCCTGAGAAGATATCGTCGAGTCAGGCAACGAGGGATCAAACGATTTCAGTTGATAGAACATATAGGATTGTAACGAGGTTAGAGTGATGGGCTCTGAGAGTCGAGCGAAGGTCAGGATCGCCAATTGGCCTTTCTTTGGTAGCGACACCCAGGTTACGGCCTTTTCATCATCATCACCATGGCCGGCCGGTGTGGCAGGATCAATGGTATTTGTTTCATCCTCCTCAGTGAACGAGAACCGGCGTGCTCGAGTGTCCACTGTAATTGACGGCCTGCGCTTGGGGCTTCTGCTATCAGTGCGATTACGTCTTTGCGCCTCGTCAAATGGATCGTCATCGTCATCCTCCGTGGTGGAAGACGGAAGGGGAGTTTCATATTGTGACTGTATGTTGTCATCGATAGTGGCCTGGCCGGTGGCAGTGCGGACGTCGCTCTGGTAGCTTTGTCCGTCTACATTTTGAGCAGTAGCCAACGTAGGAGAGCTAGAAGAGGATCTGTGTGGAACTGGCATCCAAGGGACCGACCACTGCTGCCAAGCCGGTAACTATGATGCAAGAAGGAGAGCTTGCTGCAGCTGGAAATACCAGAGGAGTGCGTAACCCTCGTGGAAGTCAGAATAAATATGAGAACCAGACAGTTGATCGTGCAAAGGGTACAGTAGGCAGAATCAAAGATCTAGAATTCTTTTGACAGGGAAAGAGAGAATTGTGTTATTCCAGTGAGCACGCACGCACTCACTTTTGGCAAGAAACATCCGTCGAAGGTTTTAAAAATGACGACACGAGATGGCGTCATAGCTGGAAGATCTAGATATTCCTCCTCCGAGCAGCTCTACTGAAGTCGGACTATTTGAAGAGAAAGATCAATTGAACGTTGAGTGAAGCCAGCAACTAGATTCTACATATCTAGGGTCCAGCTGGCATGATAATATTGATCATTATGCTAAAGTATGTATGCATGTATGTGCACGCTATTGACATTATTCTACCAGGTGTAGTACCAGTCCCGCATTCCCTCCACAAGAATTTCTCCCTTCTTCGCCTTCTGATTCGTCTTATAGAAATAGTAATCCATGATAGCGATCAGGACAATGCTGACCATGGACAGGGCAAAAGTGACCCAGATACCCGTGGTGTACGTTGGGCTTTCGGAAGATTTGAAAGCGACACCGGCCAATACTCCACCAACCCCGCCGCCGATGATGCACGTGGCGGAGGCAACTGCACGCTTGGAGTGAGAGGTGATGTTGTTTGCTTGGAAGGTAAGGACGCCTGGAACACAGTACTGGAGGAAACCAATGCCTAATCAAAAGATATATAAGTTGGGCTGCGCTTTGCAGTGTTTCAAAAAGTAGGTTTTGACTTACCAAGGAATGCGCCAAAATATCTCGCTCCATTGGATTTGCCGTACACTGTGACGAGCATACCCACAGCGGTCAGGAGCTGGTGTACCATGAGGACAGGTCCACGAACGCGGTATTTATCGCTAATCCAGCCAGAAATGAAGGCTATGATCGCTGCCAAACCATATGGCGCGGCACTCAGAAGCTGGCTGTCCGAGGTGCTGAAGCCCATGCCGTCCTTCAAGATGACAGGCAGGAAATAGCTATACGCGTACCCAGGAAGTGTGGAGGCTAGGAGATTGAACCCCCAGAAATACAGCTTCCAGTCCTTGAGGTGATGGAGAATAACACGACCGGTGATTTTATCTTCCAAGCCGTCGCCGCGATCGTTGTTGATGCGGTCGATGACGAATTGCTTCTCCTCGGGACTAAGAAAGTTATCTGCCTTGCTTGGGAAATCGACGATGATAAACCAGCCGATTGCGCAGACACCGACGGTGATGGCTCCCTCGACGATGAAAATCCCTAAAAGGCATGATTAGACTCAAGATCCACAGTTTCAGGAGGTCAGGTCCTGGACTTACAGCTCCATCCATTCAGTCCATGTGTGCCCTTCAACATCGAGAGGGCGTATGCGAGGATGGCCGAAAAGCCACCGACCAGCACAGACAAAATCCAGAAACCCGCAAGTCTCTTCCCGACCTCAAATCGAGTGTACCAGCAGGTAATCAGGTACGTGCATCCTAAGGGGCTTCAGTTAGACCAGTATTCCCAAAATAAACCCAGCCGCCACCCTGTTGCATATATACCTGGGAGGAACCCTGCCTCCACCGCGCCTAACAGAGTTCTGCACACGGCCATGGCGCCCCAGCTCTTGGTGAATCCCATACCAATCAGAATCGATCCGAAGCTCACTCCGAGAAACGCCAACCAGTTGGCTGCTCCAGCTTTAGGGAGAACCAAATTCTACTGCCTGGTCAACATCTGTGGGTTGTAAATCCGGGGGTAGACGGTCAGTGGACGCTTACACTAGGGATTTCAAAGATGCTACAATAGACATCAGCTTCTGATCACGAACGCACAAAGGGGTCAACGGAAAGTACATACATATAGGCGACGAAAAACACCATGACGATAATGGTATACCGATCCCCAACTGCCAAGTCGAGATCCTCCTGCATTCCTGCGACAAGGGCAAGACCGAGATTGGTACGGTCGACAAGAGATATGGAGTACATGAGACCTAGGATAGGCAAAAGGCGGATATCAATGCGCCGGCTAGCAGAAGCAAAAAAAACATTAGTTTCAGCTGGTCCTAAGTGTTGATTCAGGGTTACACACATAACTCTCTTCTGGTGAGCCTCATCGATGGCATATTGCACAGTGACTCGATCTGGGGCAACTTCCTGCTTCATGCCCTCCACGTCGCTAGAAGTGCGGTCGACGCCGGCCACATCTTCGTGGCGGGAGTCCGAGCCTTTCTCAGCTGGGGCAGAGTTGGGGGGCTCCATGCCTTCGGGGTTAGGGGGATAATAGAGGACGGAAAGGGGTTATCCCAGGGGTATAATGCCACAATTAAATGGGGGACAGACGGATGAGAGCAGCTCGACAATCGACCACGGGAAATCCTAGACGTAGATCCCCATGATGTATATATACAAAGGCATTGTATCGCCAAGGACGTCCTCCTGTCTTTCACATGACGTTTCAGCCTCCACCGCGATATCTTGGAAGTTGAGTAGGAATTGATCGCTCCCCTCTCGGACCATGGGCTTGCTTGGCGGCCAACTGCCGCCTTCTCTGAACCGAGGGAATACCGGCCAACATCGAAGAGAGCCGTGGTATATAATCGGGCTCCACGGTAGTAAAGAAGCCTCACACCCAATTGCTTGCAGGCCCAGACGATCTGGAGATTTCCCCGCTTTGAGCAGTCCCACATCTAGGTTGACTGTGGAGTATTTTGCCTCCTTGTCTCGTCGGCAGACGATGCTCGGCGAAATCCCCCAGTTGAGACACATCTTCAATCTTCCCCGGAAGTTAGTTAATGTTAGTTGATGCTTAGCGCCCCCGCAACCCCGCGTCTCGGAGAATCTAGAGCCAGAACTAAAAACCAGCTTATTGCCAATGGCTAAAAACTTTAACATCAGGCCACTCACTTCTATGATTGGGCTCTCATTATATTCGTGATCTAAACTAACAACAACCATAAAAATAAAAGGATGAAAATGAAAATACAAGCATGGCTACGTCGATGTCCTCTCCTCTAGCCGCTCTAAGAAGCTAGAAGCAGGAATCCTCGGAAGAAATCGCGAATGCTGTCGCAGCCATCAAGCGATGTTATCTTGGCAACATCTACCGGAAATATCAGTAAAATATTGCTACTTTGAATCGCGGTATTTCTCAGGACTTACATTGATCAGGACGGACGATAACCATTGCGCCTCGGCTGGGCTCAACGCCATAAAACTCATACGCCTGCCCATGTCCTGAGTTATAGCTCTCCTCATCAACGTAGGTTTTGAAGAGACCTATTTCGCTCAGGGTGATTCCGTTAGCAAATGTGACAGAAAGTTAAATGAGTTTTCAGCGGGCAGTACGATCTTACATTTCATTTTGCGTTTGCCTGAGATAGGGGTGAAAAAGCTCGGTATGTCCTCCTGCTCCACCTCTGTGCGCTTGGAGGATATCACAAGGACAGGATCAATCACGGCATCTGGGTCAGAGGACTCAGGGGTGAATTCTCGAACAATGCCATCGAGCTTGTTGGAAACCTATACACAGTCAATTACTTTTTTCCTCTTAACGCCAGATCAAATAGAAAGGGAAGGGAACCTACTTCATCCAATCTTGCCCTAGCCACAGGATCTCGAATATCACCGGCAAATATGACAATATGCCAGCGAGTGTTTGACGGCAATGCCTTCACCAAATGAACGGCGCGAGCGTCGCAGAAGCGCACAACTTGCGTGCTTGGAAACCGCATCCCGACGACCAGATTCGAAGCCAGGCTCTGAGTGGCTTCACTTGGAGCCATTACACTTGATGGGCCGTATTTCGTCGCTTGACCCGCCGTATAACGGCCTGCCTTTACGAACTGCTCTGCAAAATGCTCGGCCGTGATTCCGTGCTCCTCGCGGTAACTTGTCGAGAAGAGGTTGGTGAAGGACCGATCGAACTCGATTAGATCGGTTGCTGTCTGCGCTCGCTCGGTCACGTATGTGTCCAGCAGCGCGGGGGAAGCCTGGCCTGTAAGCACAGCACCCAGCTTCCATCCAATATTATACCCATCCTGCAGACTGACGTTCATACCCTGACCAGCCTTGGGAGAGTGGGTGTGGCAGGCATCTCCGGTCAAGAAAACGCGATTATCCTTCGCGAAGAAATCCGCCCGACGCTGCCCGATAGAATATGCCGACCACCACGCAGTCTCAGCAACATCCATCGTGTAAGGCTTGAAAATGAGCCGTGCTCGCACGTGTAAGTCATCCAGCGTGACATCACGCGCTACTGTACCGTGCGGCAACTCAATGTAGAATCGCACCATCTCGTCCCCTTCGCGAGGGATGATCATTAGATTCCCTTTGTCGGAGTTCAGAATCGCCTTTTTGCGGATATCTGGGAAGTTGGTGCGTGGGTATAGATCTATCACACCCCATACTGAATCGGTGCTGTCGCCGATCATCTTGAATCCAAGGGATTTCCGCACAACGCTGTGTGCTCCATCGCAGCCCTGTGGAACTCTCTGTTAGCAATAACTCCCAAAAAAAAACATACTACAGAACATCGACTCACCAACACATATTTCGCATGGAAAACCTCCTCCTTGCCCTCTCTCACCGTAACCACTCTAACAAACTCCTCGCCCTCCACAACCTCCACGCTATTCACATCCGAGCCATAATCAACACACGCACCCCCAAACCTCTGCATACCATCCAACATCAACTCATTAATCCTCGCCTGATTCAAAATAACATGGGGCTGATGGCTAAACTCCGTCCGCTTATCCGCCGCAAATTCCTTCCTCTTAATCCCGCCCTTTTTTTCCCCATCTTCATCTTCTGCGCCTGCGGGCCCCCAAAACGCAACTTCCAGCACATGGTAAGCTTCCTTGAGCAAATCTTCCGCGATGCTGAAGCTATCAAAGACTTCGACCGTGCGACATTGCACGCCGTCGGCTTGGCCGATTTCTAAGCGTCCTGGTCGGCGCTCGAGGATCTTGTAGGATACACCGTAGTGTGCGAGCCAGAGAGCGCTGCAGATACCCGCGGAACCGCTGCCACAGATGAGGACGTCAACTTGTTGCGGCATTATTATTGGCGTGAGTTTTTTTTTGGGGGGTGTGTGGGGTTCCGGCGAGCTTTCAATCAAGTTGTAGATACTCGCACAGCGAACTCCTTAATCGGCTACTCTCCTGAGAAGAACGAAAAAAATATCACTGCGACGTAAACCACATTCTCGCCCTTTTTAAATAATAGTAATTTTCGTTATCGCGATTCCGATGCCTTTTCTCCATGGCTAGCTACTTACCCGGCTAGAGTGTCGATGGCCATCGCCGTGGGTGCACGAAATGGTTTGCGGTTGCAGGTTTCGGTGGAGTTTCCCGGCAGTTGGAGTCGGGGGTTGAATCCCCAAAGTTCCAACCCCAGGTTTCTTCATCGAAATAATAAACCATGGAGATAATATTATGTATACTCTGCACGGCTATACATTGAGTTGATAACGAATAACATTCTTAGTTTCAGCGAGTCAAATATGTATGTACTCTCTCATGAACTCAGCCTCCCAGAAGAGTAGTAACACCTACATGGTTTACATTGGAGTAAAAGAGAATAGACACCTCACAACCTGTAACCAAACACATTGCCCAGAAGAAGCATTTAATAGCCCACAATAGTTACCACAACATACATTTACACACTCTCACCCTCCCTCCTCAACATATCCATCTCCCTCTTCACCTGTTCCCTCAACCCCTCCCACGCCCCCCGATTCAAACTACAATCCGCCCTCCGTTCCACAAGCCTCTGCTCAAGGTATTCGCCAAAGCGCTGAAGACCACCGTGCCTGCAGAAGTCCAGACCGCAGCTGTAACTGCGCTATCGAAGCTCTTGCTCACAAACACACTTTCACCGTCTGGACCCACGGTTCCGCCTCCAATCCCACTCTCCACAATCTACTACCGTCGCACAAACCCGTCGCGTATTCCACGTCAAGCACGCCTTGCATGTCCACACCCTCCCGCCGCCGCGCGGAGTCATAACTTCCAAATTCCCCAGCCCTGTCTTCGCCAACGACGCTGATCCAAAGTGTTGCGCCGTAAGCGCGCCGAGAGGGTATGAAGATGTGTGGGAATTCGAGGACCGGAGCCACTTGTGCTGATGCGCGATGGTCTGTGTGATGAAGGTCGAGTTGCAGGAGGTGTAGGGATCGACGCTGGCGCGCAGGTATAGGGCCACTTCGGCTAGGGTCATGGTGCGTAGGGCCCTGGTGGTGAGTGGCGAGGCGACGTAGGTTGAGGCGGTGTTTGTTAAGAGCGTGAGTGGGAGAGACAAGGGTGGCGGCCGCGGAAGCAGATGGTGTTGAATTGTACGTTTAGGTCGTCGTCGCGATACTGACTCTATCCATACTGTATATATGA
Source organism: Polytolypa hystricis UAMH7299 (assembly GCA_002573605.1). NCBI lineage: Eukaryota > Fungi > Ascomycota > Eurotiomycetes > Onygenales > Polytolypa > Polytolypa hystricis. Next base: position 3,670 of record PDNA01000157.1, on the reverse strand, counting down.
TTAGCCAAGCGTGAAAGATTAAGTTGAAAGATGTCGAAAATAGGAGAGATCAAGACCTTAAACACCCAAGCACGAACAAGATCATTTCTAGAAACCCATTTCCCCGCTGGTAATTCCCGTTCCGCATCCCTTTCCCACTTACCCACCAGTTCCTTGGGCAGGAATACTGTACCAGGCGTGTACGGATACATATACGCTTCGTAGTAATATCCTGCCGCGACTTTTGCAAACTCCCACCAGCTTGGGCGGATCCAGCCTGGTCTTTCCCACTTAATGTCCACGGGGACTTCTTCCGCGAAGTCGAATAGGGTGGTTGGATCTGGATGGTCGTATGTTGTTGGACTACCTTGGTTTATGCCGTGCATTTCTTCCTGCCATGCAGTCACGAGCCGGCCCAACGCGACCCCATCCATGATGACGTGAATACAGCTCAGCGATACCAGCGTCGCATCCGTGGCCCTGATGAAGTGCAAGTTCAGCAGTGGGAGGTTCTTGTAAATATATTCTTTCACGCCGGATGCGGAGGAGCGTGGGTTCAGCACTTTCGGGTCGAAGTTGCTGTCTACTTGAACGACTGGCTCTGGCAATCCATTCTCAACGTACGAAATTACCGACTTTAGAGGTCCTGATATCTCGTCGGCAGATGTCGAGAAGGCTGGCACCTCATCGCTGTCTGTTGGCGGTGGCACATGGAGCTCGTATGGCGGCTGGGTGGGTGTTTGATGTCGATGCCAGTGTCACTGTATCAAAACAGCCGCCGATTGTATAGATATTCCATCGACATACTGAGCCGGACTTTGTCCATGCAACACGTCCATTCGAATACCCAAGGCGCCCGTCGTCGAATCGCCCTTCTCAACCCAGCCGCAATCACATCCGTATCCACACCCTCGTTTCCGTCATCGGCCAGGACCCAGCCTACGACAAACGTGTCGTCACAATTGAGCTGGAAAAGGTATCAGTTACCCCTATCTCCTGAATGCGACTGGGGAAGTATATGGGGGCTTTTCTGATGGTGAACATACATTATCGCAATCCCAGTAGGACAAACCACGCACAGTCCAGCCTGGTGGTGGAGGTCTGTATTTTCTTCTACGGGAAAACATAGCTTTGAGGGAAGTGTAGATAGAACTTGGAGTTCTTCAGAAGGAAAATCTTCTACTCAAGGGCATGTAGATATATGAGTATAATCCCAGGGCGTGTGGATCTTATATCCCACATGAATACATCGCCACTGGGAACAAAATGTCAATGAAGGTGCTGTACAATAGTAGCATGTATGTATGCAAGAGGTCGGGGACAAAGCAATATATTCAACAATGCTGGCGAGAATTGCCACATGTTTTGATGTATTCTAGCTTTGCTCAACTCCAAAAACTACTTGTAGGACATGAACAGCTTCAAGAGCCTTGCCATGGAGTCCACAGCTAGGTATGGGTGTAGCTACATAGTAACTAGTAATATCAATGCCTTTTGCATATGAACTCATCACATATTTTCATTGCAATGTTGACATTTCAAAAGAAGCTGAAGTTAAATGTTCTATTGCACAAAGAGAGTCAGTTTCCACCAGATCATATTATTATTTGTTCTCCCCTTCTTCACCAAAGTCAATTAATTCCGGTGAAAGGGGAATATTTACATCCGATTGGATACTACTCATGCTGTAAACTCAATATTTACCAATGGCATTTTATCGTTTCCACTGAAGGAGAGTCAAGCACAAAGGCATGGATCTGGCCTTGTATCAATTGGCCCAGGATGACACAGGTTCGTATGGGTTAGTTGCCAGCCCGAAACACTTCGCGTGGCGCCCTGGTTGTAGCACTCCTTTCTTCTTTCACGAGCTTTTGAGAATCGACACCAGTATCTTTCTTCGGCACCGTCTAGATAAGCTGTTTACTCACCCAGTAACTTGCTGGAGTTGAATAAAGCGATCCAACCCCTCCACTTCCGCCCAATTTTTACTTCGGTCTCTTTCGTTTTGTATAGCGACAATACCTCTACTCGCAGGCCCAATATCGGCGCAGAGACGGGAAGCATCATCAAGGAGTCGTAATTAATTCTGCTTCGAGCCACATGTAGGCTTTGTTTTCGGAATACTGTTCGTGGCCCGACTTCACGATGAGAAGTGGGTGGCTCGCTCGCTCGCTCTCTCTCTTTCTCCCCGCGCCTGACGCTCCGTTTGGAACTCTAGTCCCCAGAATCGAGCTTAAAAACAGCACTATATTTGTGACTCTGGGGAGTTTTGCTACGCATAAAGCCTGTGAGTTGTTAGGTTAGCCTTTTTTCACAACCTTGGAAGGAGGCTTTGGGGGCTTGAGCTCACCTGATTCAGGATATATAACCTCACCAGGCTATATGGCACATGAAGACCACTAGGCTTCAAAGCTTTCCAAATTGTGCATTCCTTGTGTCCTTCCAATGTGAAAGTAGTAGGTTCATTATGATTATAAGCCACTTACATCTGCGGACTCAGAGAAATGATTGATATAGTTACCCATTTGAGAAAGACATTCTCCTGCATTTAGAAAGAAAGAACTCCAAGTCGAGCCTTCCTCCCTCCATTTCTTTTTCTTTCTTTCATTGAACCTCGTAAAATCTGGCCCCTTGAAGGATTTCTATTCATCGAGTTGAGGGAAGAGAACACTCCTTAGCAGGACAAGTAGTACCAAACACGAAACTGTTAAAAAATCCACACAGACACTGGAGAGCTGGTAAGTGAGGTGGTCATCATACTTGACAGTGGGTATCACCCTGCAGATCCCCCATGGAGCATGTGAAGCTTATCTGGCAGTATACATAGTAGTGAAGAATCCACAATGTAGTTCTCTCTGGTAAGTGAGGCTTGCTCACCGAGCAACAAGTGCTTCCCTCTAGTACTCTTCTGTCCTTTGTATGTCATCGCCATGGCTCTATGTGTGTGTGTGTGCGTGTGTGTGCACAGATCTTGGTCATAGATCAGATGCCTTGATATTATATTCATTAGCAAGCCTTTCTCAACAGTCTTCAGTGTCCTCTAGATAGTAGAGACAGTACTATTCCAACCTAATTAAACAACCCTGTCCATGACAAAGAAGAATAAGTATACCCTTAGATAGACCCTGCTGATCAAAAAATATTTGAAACGCAAGGTACTTTTATCAAGCTCGCTACTACAGAGTGGACCCCTATGCCAAGTACCTTCCAGGCCGTACCTGGATTCCACCTCCGGGGAAAGGATTGTACATAGTAAGGACTCTACTTGATAGAGAAGTTGCTTCATCATGAAGGTATGTATATAAAGTATTCATCATGCCTATCTATTATATATGTATAAATCTCCTCCCTCTTCCCTCTTCCCTCTGGACCAACCAACTTACGCCACACAAATAACTGGGGGAAAAAAGGAGAGAGAAAAAGGGGCCCCAGAAATATGGAACTGAACTAGCAAAAAGATCATCTCTCTCAGTCTCAGCACGCCCCGCCTCGTACAAAAGAAGTAGATCTGTCTCAAGATCCGAACATTAGAGAAAAATCGATCGATCGATCCCCTTTCTTGAGGGTTGGCTTGGGCGAGTTGGGAGAAAAAACAAAAGCTTGAACTTTGAAATGCCGAAAGATATCAAAACTTCGGAACTTATTTACCTGAAACCAATTCCCCATCAGCTTGGGGGCCGGGGGGGGGGGG